>VXBX01009614.1:933410-1200034 GCA_013400415.1 Scytalopus superciliaris | reverse complement strand
TTTTTTTTTTTTTCACTTTGGCTGAGCTTATGTTGTTATTTGATTTTTATACGATCCTCAGGTACCTAATGAAATTGCCACATGCTCAAGGGAAAACAAGTTTCATAACAGAATGACAGTAAAACACTGCTAAAATCCTTCAGGATAGAGGAAGGATTAGAAGAAGAAAACACAGAATAATGCAGACATTAGCTTAAAGACAACAAAGGGTTCCTAGTCCACTGACATACCAGGATCCAACAGAAGTATTCATAATTGCTAATAACAAAGGGCTGCTATATTATGACTATTCCATTCAAACTAAAACACATGTAAAGCTTGTGTGCTAGAGAGTGTATTTTGATGATAGGTCTGGTTTAAACCTAATCTGCTGAAATACAGACAGGATAGGAACAATGCTTTCTCTAGGGATCAACAACTTTGTCCCTGAACAGACTGCCTTATGTAAACACCCATAATTCAGTTAAAATTCATGCAGACAGCTTGGATTAAAAAGAAACAAATATCAAACAAATAAACAAAAGTCATGAGCAACAGGGGCTGGCAAAGTCATTGTGGGGAAAAGTACTTTTTGAAGCATATGCCAGTGTATACTAAATCAGGAAAATTAATATAAAACACTACAGGTCACAGTATTGAGCATATGTTCCACCTTATGAGAAAGTAGCTAGAAATTCTCCTTTCAACAGTGGACATCTTGTTTAGTGTGCTTTTTAGTCTTAAACCCCCACCCCCCAAACCCTGAACTGATAACTTAGGTGGTCACCACTACTTTGGCCATCACTTTCCACAACACTGTACACAGAATAATGCTTCTTGCTTGAAGCTTGCAATGCTTGCAGCTGGCACTAATTTATTCAGCTGGGAATAAAGGTGATTTACCCAGAAGATTTAGACAGTTGTGGTTACGTGGGTTGTATTCTAAATCAGTAAGGATAGAAATGAAATTTCTTAAGTACTTGTTCCCTTCCAGTGTCTCTTAGTTCATTAAAATAGAAAAAAGTGTCATCTCTTGGAGCTGAAGAATGACCCAGGGAAATCCTGGACTTTGCTTTAGCTGGTGACATAGGGGGGAAATTTCATCTCCATCAGGTTTTGATTTTTTGGATTTGTTTTGGGGTTTGGGGTGCTTTTTTGCTTGTTTATTTTGTTTGCTTGCTTGTTTTCTTTGTTGTTGCTTTTGCGGTTTTTTCTCTTTTCCTTGCACTCACACCTAAATAGATGATGGACAGTTATGTAGAGATTAATGCCTCACATGTTCCCAGTGAATGTGTAACCACTGAATGTTCCTTAAAATTTCTGCTTTTTCTGTCTGTGCCACATGCCAGGTTTTTTCTCCTTGTTTAAGGTTCTGGGAAAGGTTGTGTGTGACATCCTTGAAACTCGACAGGACTGACTTCAGCCTCCTATTTTTAGGGTAGGCTTTGAGACTGTGGACACCTTACTTGGGTAGCCTCTGCTGCATGACAGGTCAATTTTAATGTGGACATTTCAAGAACTACTACCTACCTTTAGAGGTAGGGACAGGGAGAAAATCTGTTTGAATATTTCCAAGTTGGTGGAAGAACATGTGATGAGATAACTGTGGCTCTGAAATCCGGCATATGGCCAGGGACCTTGGGCTGAGAAACATGCTGAGGGCAGGCTCTGGGATTCCTAAGCCAAGAAGCTGTTTGTTTTTCTTGCTGTGTTCAAAGAAGCCAAACTCTGTATGTTTGCAAATAAATGAGGTTATACCAGGTGCACCCACAGGTTTCAATAACAGAAAAGAAAAATAAAATCCTACAAGGCCTGACTAATTGCAACAGTTCAGATAATACACTTCAAAGGATGAAAGTTTAGTAACGGTTTAAGCAACTTCCTATTTAAAGTGCTTTCTCTTTGAAAATTTCTGTTCATGGATTTTCATGGATTTTCCCACTTGGAACCATTGCAATGAACACAACCATGTCCCTGAACTAACAGCCTTTCTGTGGAGATTGTGCTAACTTCTCTTAGTTCATGACCTTATCTCCAGTGCCTATTAGTGACCTTTGGAAAAGACTCTACTGTGACTCAAAACATAATTTACATCTTGTATGAGACCTCTCTGAAATAAGACTGAGAAGAAAATTGGGCTATCCTTGAATTCAAAAAGCATTCTCTGAGGGTTTGATATTTATCTCAGTTTTCAGTTTCAGTACTGCTTACTTGTGTTGGAAAAGTTATTTTTGGTTGCTTTCTGTGCTTCATTATAATTCTGAAAATGACTAATTTGATGTGACATTTACTAATGTAGTATGATCAGACATAATTTGATCTTATTAACTTAGATCGTACCGTATTAGCAAACATCGGATTCTATTTGAGAAATTTACACATGCTGCAAATATGGATACACCTTGAAATCATACTGTATTAGTATAATTTGTCACCTTAATGTTGTATTTGGTAAAGAATGTCAGAATATATTGCAATTTATAGCTACTTACTTACAGATCTGCAAGGATTCAGATTGGCTGCGCTGTTGTCATATAGTTTTATCACTTTAAAAAAACCCCTTTCTCAATTATACAAGGCCACTGCAGCTTGAATACTTGATGTCTTCCCGTTCTTTAGAAATGTTTTCATTGCCTTGCATTTTGGTGTCTGAAATCTAAGTTAGCTGAGTAGAATAAAGATCTTATCTCCCCACCCCATCCAAGTGTGATGGTGACCAGTGTGGCCTGAGAAGTTTGCTTGAACTGGACAGCAATAGATATTGAAGTGGTGCAGCTCTATCAGCTCTAAATCATCACATTAACCTGTGTGCTGCTGCTTTTCTTTTCCTGCTTGGCACCAACTGAGATTTTAAACAGACTAGGTATTTGTTGATGTTATTTATGAAGGAATGGAAAGGTCAGTTGCCTTTTACAACCTTATGTAGTTGAGATAAAAACTCTCATGTTCACTTCTTCCATTCTGCTCAAGAGCTGTGATTTCTCTTTGCCAGCTCAGACTGTAACTAGAAGTTAATCTCCTGCCTTCCTGTGAGAGACCCTTTATGCTTGTCTTGTCTTTTCTTTTTTCCTTCATTTTGTTTTGTTTTGTCAGGGAGAGAAGTCTTTTCCTGGTCTTGGCGAGTTCTGGGAGAATTAGTGCATTCCCATCTGAGCCATCTGGCTGTTACTGGTAAGGAGGCTTTGGGATAATGATGCAGTGGGCTGAGCATCCCTACAAAAAGAAATGCTTCCACTTAAAAAGGGAAAGAGGTCATGAACAATGTCTAACCAGCCCTGCAGCTCAACCTTTCCCAATGGTTTTCCCCCAGTCTAGATGCGTTATTGTGTCATTTCAGTAGAAAACAGGTTTTATAGGTGGAGAGGGGATACTCTCTGGCACATGGTGTGACTCTGGGGGATGGCCCTGTGCAGGGCTAAGGGTTGGACTCGATGATCCCTGTGAGTCTCTTCCAACTCACCATATTCTGTGGATCTGTGAAGACTGTGCACACCTGAGTTTCACTGCCCAACACCCACAGTGAGAGCTGGGATCGGGTATGTGATGGGACAGGACTGGGGTATGGGCTGAGCACCAAAGCAGCTGGTAGTCCAGGATGTCTGACAAAAAGTGCAAATTGTTTCCCATCTGCACTAGAAGGAATTAAAATAAATAGTTAAAAATAGAATTAAAGGGAACAGTTAAAAAATTGCTGTAAGAACTCCAGTTCTGACTGCCACGATACACTGGCATCTGCTGCACTGGGATGAGCCAGAATGTGCTGTGCACACACTAAACCCCAAAGCTCCAGCTGGGCCTTGCTGAATTCAAAGGGAGTTGCTTGTACACACCTGGCTGTATGAGCATGGCAGGGTAGGGCTGAAGCTTAAGCCTTGAACTTCAGACTGCAGGGCATGAGTGATAGTTGGAGTTTTGATATTTCTTTTTTTTTTTGGTCCGTCAGAACAGAAGCTGTTGAAAAAGCTTTTATTTTTCCATATTCCAAAATCTTTTTGATTTCGATGTCAGGTTACACCTTCAATGTAACTTTTGCAAAAACCCTCAATAAGGTTATCTGAAAATCTTCAGAAAACTGGTACAATTTTACTGAACAAAAAGCTGAGCAGAGCACCTACAACAAAAAAGGTGTTTGACATCTTTTCATTGACCTTCACTGAAGCTTGAAACAATATATTCAGTTTTAACCATACAATGATTTTGATCCAAAACTGATAATGTTGCATCTTTCCCAATGGATTATTCTCTTTTGTGTTATTTTTTCATGCTCTATTTGGAAAATAACAATCAAAAGCAATTCCAGGCTCTAAATTCCTTTTGTTTCCACCACATTGTTCCAAACACTGAGCAAATCCAGCTAGTTGCCAGCCTGAGTTTCTGTTACTCTGTTGTTTTGCATCTCTGAAGACAACACTGCCTCCTGCTCTGCTCTTCAGATATTTTAGGAATGTGATGCTGGAGCTTTATTTCAATAAAAGGAAACATGTGGGGCTTTTGACAGGTGATTCCTGTGTTTCCAGGTATGCCCAAAAAATATGTAAGAGATTTTGAATATAAACCGCCTTCACTATATTGTTCAGTGATGCAGATATGTCAAGAACCTGTTGGTACAGAGGACTTTTCTCATTTCATCACACACTCACACATAGAATATCTCAGGCCTTTTTGCCCATCATGAATTCCACAGATGAACAGAAATTGGCAAGAACTTGCCTGTGACTTACACCAGTTATCCCAATTTTCATTTCAGAAGAACCTTGGCTTTATTAATTCTGACTTTGTTTTATATATCATTCCAGAGCCATTGACCGGAGATCCCAATGACCACACGAACACAAGGAGACCGCGGGTTCAAAGGGCGGAGTTTATTGAGGGGAGCGGCTTTTATAGGGTTGGGGGAAGGTTCTGGAAAATGGGGCGGTAACAGGACGGTGATTGGGCAAAACCAGGGGTGGAGCTTGTAATTTAGCAAGCAGATAGCCAGTGAGGAATGACTCCACAAAGAACCAATGAGAGAACAGGGTTCAGGACACTGGCAGGAAAACTTAGGGCAGTGGCGGGAAAACCATGAGGGGGAAGAAGACAATATGGAGAGTTATGAGGGGAAAAACAACAAGGGGAACGGCCATGATGGCAAAACGTAAAAGACATAACTGATAACCGCAACATTTTAAAACTTGCAACATCTGAACGTCAAAACAGTCACTAACAAAAGGGAAAGAGTCGTGAAAGTCCACTACCACGCTTAAANTGACCGGAGATCCCAATGACCACACGAACACAAGGAGACCGCGGGTTCAAAGGGCGGAGTTTATTGAGGGGAGCGGCTTTTATAGGGTTGGGGGAAGGTTCTGGAAAACGGGGCGGTAACAGGACGGTGATTGGGCAAAACCAGGGGTGGAGTTTGTAATTTAGCAAGCAGATAGCCAATGAGGAACGACTCCACAAAGAACCAATGAGAGAACAGGGTTCAGGACACTGGCAGGAAAACTTAGGGCAGTGGCGGGAAAACCATGAGGGGGAAGAAGACAATATGGAGAGTTATGAGGGGAAAAACAACAAGGGGAACGGCCATGATGGCAAAACGTAAAAGACATAACTGATAACCGCAACATTTTAAAACTTGCAACATCTGAATGTCAAAACAGTCACTAACAAAAGGGAAAGAGTCGTGAAAGTCCACTACCACGCTTAAACGTGGTAAAACTTGTGTTTCGCTGAAAGTCTAATACTACGCCTCCAAAGAGAATGCAGTAAGTTTGACATCGCTCGCCGACTCCACAGGATCTTCGTCATATGTCCACCGGGTAAAGTGCTTTTTCCATATTTCATAATCCATGCGTTCCCCAACATACCACTATCTACACTCCTCACAGGTATTGTGTTTGCATGATGCTTCAATTTTTTGTGTATTTTGGGTGGATTGGCTATTTCAATTTAGATCAAAATGCACTATTTTCATTAGGATCTTTGCTGAGGTTAAGCTTTATCCACTTCATGCATTCTTTTTTAAGATAACTGTGCTGGTATATGTGTAAGGGTGGACAAACATTCAGTGTGTCAGCTACAGGGTAGGTAACAATAACTAACAGGGACAGAAGTTCAGAGGGAATGTCACTAGGTTTTTGTTTTAGATGCTCTTGCTCTAGTGCTGTGAATTGTAATTTCATATGCTTGTATACACCCAAAACCAGTAAACACTTATAAATATAATGCAGATTTTTCACCATGAATTTATAATTTCACTGAGGGCATCTTTATTTCCAATCAGTTGGATTCAGTGTTTCTCAGAGTATCAAAGGAGTGAATGCTGTAACATGTGTTGAAGTCTTAAGGTTAGGCTGATCGCTTCAGCTCCTGCTAGAACAGGAAACCCTACAGCATGATTCCTTCATAGGAAGGTATGGGAAGGAGAAGGCATGTGCTGTATTTAGGGATTTTTTCCTAATGAAATAAATTCTTTGGTCAGGTGGAAGAGTAACAGTGTGGTTTGAGAAGTGTGAGCTGTCTGAACTCACATTAATCCCTAGACCTGCTTTGGCTATGCCTGGCTGTGCTATAGAAATCTGTTCTTTTTCCCAGAGCAGGTGGTAGGTAGTGGTGTGATGCTGCTCTAGAACAGGCTGCTGGTATCTCCATCAAATGACATTTGGGGCTTTCCTGGCTTCATGTGTGTCAGACATCTTCATCTACATGCTCACATCAGTCTCTGGCTTGGGCCATGTGGCTTCTCTCCACTCACCTGCCCTGCACACATCTGATAGACTTCCCGTTGGCAAATGCAGGGTCATTCAGGAGGGCCATGTCTCTGGTCCTCTTGCCTTTATTTCAGCATTGCACACAAGGAACACTCTCTGTGGAGAGTTAGTCCAGACAAGGCAAAATCGCTCTCCTACCCTTGAGTTAATGATTAACTAATTAACCAGAATCCAAAATGGTTTTAGCCACTTGCTCTGTGTCAGCTCTCCAGGTTTTTAAGGCTCTTTCTATGAAATCTGTAAAACTCTATTGGAAACTTTTTTTTAAATGAAAATTCACTATTAGGGGAGTAATAGATCCAGATGTTAAAAAGGTTGTTTCGGGGTTAAGTAGTATCAGATCAAGTCAAGATACATAATAATTCTATACTGTTCATGAAATGTAAAAGAAAGCAAATTATGAACATAAAGAAAAGGTTTTGGTTTTTTGTTTTTTTTTTTTAAATAATAGGAGTGCCCCAAAAGTTTCATGATGGCAATAACAGCTCATTTGTTAGTAGTCCCATGGAGGGAGAATATTCACACAGTATTATGTTTTATGTGGGTATTCCATCAATTTTTTTGGCTGTGACCTGCTGTTAAATACAAAACAGGTGTTGGGATGGAGTTAGGTCTTCAGATTACACAGACATGTGGACTATTAATTGAACTTTGCATAACCAAACTTCTATAGATTCACATTTAAATGCTGGTAGTGACCATTTAAATACCATTTCAAATGAAATCCAACCCATACATGATGTATGACAATGAGCAAGCAGGGCTAGGGATTTGGTAATGAATTGCATGTATTAAATGGGCAGCCACGTGGAACAGTTCTGAATTATAAAATCCCTCCTTAAGGCTGTGATTCTTTGTCTTGTTCTGCACACAGAAGTGCCTTCAACTAAAATTCATTCTCTCAAAAATAAATGTAAGATGATAGGCCAGAATATTTCTTTCAAATCCAGTGTTTGCTTTTGAGCAATGGTGTAACATTAACTGCCTCAGCTGGTAAACATTCTAATTATTATCTATATGGAAAGGTATGGGCAGTGTAATAAAAACCTACTGGCAAGTTCTCCTTGGGTCATTTGGATGGATCTTCAATCTTCAGGTTAGGAAATGAGACTCCTTTCTACTTCATGCTCTGGTGTGTGAGCAGAGCCCTCTTCCTTCACAACTACACCCTTAAATCTCAGTGTTATAACATGTTCCAACAGTACACCTCTAGTGGCATAGGGTTGTTGTTAGGAGAAAGGTGGTTATTTGTTCCTGCCCGTGGTGAATAAATATGGAGATATTACAAGCAATTAGAGCAAGTTCAAGTTAGGCAGAGGTTGGAGGAAGGTTTTGCTAAGGGGAGTTGTGTCCAGCTGAAGTTGTGGAGCCTGCCTCCTTGAAAGTAGTTAAGACTGGATCACAGATGATGTGTGATTGATGCTGTACCTGCATAACCTCTGTGACCTCTCCAGGTTTCTTATGGTCCTATAATTCTGTTTTCTAGCAGTGAAGCAGAAACGTGGATGAAATAGCAGTCTTAGAGCAGCACAGACATCAACCTTACCTCCAAGGTCATGGGCAATGAAGTATGGAGCACTGGGCCAAAAATGATCCCCTTCATCAGTGTGTCTAGACCACTGCTGTTGTGGGTTATTTAATCCTTTTGTGATCCTTATAGAGTTGATCTCTCAGCATGGCCAGTGTCTGTGATGGATATGTTCAAGACAGATGACTGGTGAGGTGTGAAATGTGTATAATGTCTATTCACTGGTCACTATGCTGATGATAGCAGAATTACTGCCACAAGTATGTGTTCCTCTGCAGAACTTTTCACATGCAAATGTCTAATTCTTCCCTTTATCACAGGAGCTTTAAAATACAGTGAACCAGTCAATGTATTCTGCTTTTAGAAAAGTACATGATGATAAATGCTATCACTTGAAATTATTTTAAAAAAAATCACTACAGTTGGAAAGAATGAAATTTGATTCCACCTAATGGCAGGTGTTTAATATTATGCAAGTGGGGCTTTTCATCAGTGCAGGCTTTATATTTTCATGGAGCACTTTCATTAAAATATATCTAATATAGATATTGAAAACATATTTTTCATATGTAGATTTTCTTACAGGAAGATATTAGGAGAGGAGGTAGTTTTGGACTTACTGGAGCAAAGTCAAATGCATCATTAGCTATGTCACACCATACTGCTGGAGAGAAACATGTTTAGGATTTTTGGATGCTTCGATTTCAGTGAATTCTTTTCAGCTAGAGCATCCTTGTTTGTTAGAACTTGAGTGAAGGAAGGAGGATTGTGGGAAGCCTATTCTACCAAGGGCAAGGTAGAGATCATTGTGACACTCTCCATGGATTAATCCATTAGTCTCTATTCTTCATGTTTCCAGGATGTGAATGCTACAATCCATTTTAATGAGAATTGTGTTTCAAGTACTATCTATCTAACATGAATTTTTGGCATGGCAAGAGTTCACGTGTCTCTTGTGGGCAGTAAGATCTCTTCCATTTTTGCAGTAACTACATTCAGAAACTGCGGCCCATTTTAATTTGAATTCAAAGCTGAGAGGTAAGTCCTGATCAAAATTAAATTGCTTTTCTAAATGAATGACAGTTGTAACCATTATTTAGTCCTGAAATTGGCTGGTTCATTCAGGGAAATTAAGGCTTAAAAGAGGCATCTGTAGAATCACTCCAGGAAACTGAACATCCTCCCTCTGGGGGAAAAAAAAATGAAAGCCTTGATAGCAAGATAATTAAATAAATATAAAAACACATTTCTGATTTGAAATTAGATTTGATTGTTTTGATCTAGAAAACTGGTTTGTCTTACACCCTTTTCTATATGAACACTGTCTTGAGCTATTTTTCTGCTCACATAGACCATCACAATAATATACAAACAATTAAAATATTTTTCACTTAGTCTTAATGATATATTTCGAAAATTAGCTTGTTTGTCATTTCTGGCAAACTGTGTCATAGAGAATTAAAATGTCCTGGTCACAGCTGTGTTAGGTCTGTACAAGAGCTGGGAATCAAGTGCAGATCTCCCGAAGCCTGGTGTGAGTCTTGATATGTGAAAAATAAAATATAATTCAGAGCCAAGTGGGTTGCTAAAAGAAAATTGGATGCTAATCTCTGTCCTGACTCTTTCCACTCTCTGCTCCTAATCCAAGAGTCAGAACACAAGGAGGGTTAAAGTTTTTGTTGAGGTGTTTTGAGTGCTGTAAATAATTCAGAACTTTATTTCTATGTTGCTCATGCACAGTCATCACTTGGGAACCACTAAAAATAATAGAGAGGGTGATGATTAGCTTCTGGGATGACTGCAAGAATCGTGATGAGCCTTGAACTGCATTTTTTCCATGTGGTTATTTTCTGGTATATCCTGAACTCCTGCCCACATACTGGTTGTATTGTCTTTAAAGGACAGAATTCTGCCCTGCTGTGTCATGGCTGCAGTGAGACAAGTACAGGACTGTCTCCCACCCTGCTGCTTCTGTCTTATTGTTGTTACATTGGTTCAGAAAAAATTAAGGGTTTTTAAGAGACAATCCTGTGGGATATGTCTGTGCTTACATGAAACATCCATTTGAAGACATTGGTCAAGGACTGAGAAGAGATGTACATATTCATAGCTGTCCACAGCTCTATTTCAGGATAAACTGAACACAGGTTGGAGTGCCTTGCAGTGGTTGGGAGCAAGGGCAGAACCATTGCTGGTGTCTAATAATTAGTGTTGATTCACTTGGCACAAAGACCTTCTGTGGCTGCCCAGGGATGGAGTAACAAAGCCTCCAGGAATTACCCATGAGCTCTCTTTTTCTTGATGAAAGTGGTGCTTTTGCGTCTCAGACCATGGAAAACATTCTCAGCAGAGTTTTAATGCAAGAGAAAAGGCCTTTGGGGGCCAAGGCAAGTATGTGAGCACTGCAAAACTTGCCTGTGTTTAGTAACTAACCTCAACACCCAGTGTGAGGGAGGCTTGTGGAAGGAAATTGAGAAACGTCTTGCAGATGGTTTGCTTTAGCCAGGCCAATCCCCTGGAACCAGGCTGCTGCAGAATGACAGCTCTCAAGGTCATGCCAAAGACATGTGAAATTGCATGGAAATAAACCCAAACTGTAGACTGACAGGTCATGTAGAAAGTTCCAGTTGTGTAAGAAACCCAAGATAACACGATACTTTCCATAAAGCAGAAAACCTTCGTTACTGTGAGCAAAGCTTCTGAAATAATCTCCTCTTCTCTGCTGTTCTTCTCCTTTCTGCTCTCATTTCAATAGCCAGTAGATGATATGTTTCCCACCGGCTTCAAACTACTGCAGAGATCCCTGCAATGAAGGGCAGACATCCCCACAGCAATTCTGGAGGTTTTAGCAGAGCTTGTTCACTCTGATGCTTTTCTTCAAGGCTTTTCTCTCTTTCCCTGTGGCAGTCCTTTGCCTGGTGCTCTTGCAAAGACAGTCTGCTCTTAGTATGTTTACTGATTTCCAGCTTTTCCACTGGCAACTCATATTCAACCAGAATTTCATATTAGTTCAGCAACCCACAGCAAAAGTAAAGGCCAATGTTATTTGAATATGATAATAGCCCTGTGCACAGGCTTGCAAAATTGGCTGTAGCAGCTTGCACAGTTACCTAAAATCTCTAAACTTTTTTGCATAGCCTAACCAAGAAGGATAAAAAATACCTTCATCCTCAGAGCTTTTAAAGGCTAGATTGGAGAAACATCTGCTTGGAATAGATTTGATGCTGATTTGGAGTTGAGGACATGTATTAGGTGACTTCTTAAGCACTGCTTTTCCAGGATTTCGTATTTCTTCAGAGGGTAACAAAGGAAGGCCAGTGGTGTTGGTGGTGTAAATAGGCTTCTCTCACTTACCTCCATGTATGACTGTGGCTTTCTCCAAGCACTGTGCAAAGGAAGGAGCCCTTCCTTCATCTCCTACTGAACATCAGCCCCCAGCTTTCTCCCATGCCCTGGCTGAAAGTGTAAATAAAGCCAAGCAATGTCCTGATTACTAAAACCGGTCTTTCAGTATCATGTTTGCAGATTGTTGCTCCTTTGTGTCTGGTGGCACTTTCTCAGTCTCCCTGATCCGTCTGGGAAAACTGGTTGTGTTTGTCCAGATCTGTTCCCATCCTCAGCACAGAGCCTCACACTGCCAAGGATGAGGCTGGGCGCTTGCCCTCCTTCATTCCTCAGCTCTTCTAGGGGGGAACAGCTGTGGGCTGGGATGATGAAGCACAGCATGGCATGCAAATACAAAATTAGCTTGAGGAGCCTGCTCCAGTGTGCCTCCAGAGAGGTGGGGACAGGTCTGTGGGACCAGTGGGGCAGTAAGATGTCCTCTGCAATGTCTGTGAGAGTACAGCTTCTTGGAAAGAGCAGGTGCTTGGGCAGGCAAATGAGTGGGAGCAGAGGAGTTAGGAATATCCTTCCATGGCTTTGAGGAAATTAAAGGCAGCAGTGTTTTAGCCAAAACAAACTTGAGAACAGGGCAAGCAAAATCTGTGCAGGATGCCCAGAGGCACAGGAAGGAAATGCAGTTACCATCATGCTGAAACTAGCAGCAGGTACAGCTCCTCCTGGATGTGTGCTGGATTGGGTCAGTGGGATTTCAGAGACCATGGCATGGCTGTGTGAGACCTGCACAGAGGGAAAATTTGACCTGTTGGTTTTTGTGCTCTCATTACTGTCCATCTTAGGCAAAGCCAGGATGTCACACTGAGATGGGGAAAGGAAGCCTGTGAGCATTGGCAGAAAGGCTCTTCTCTGCTTGCCCTGGTGCCTTGAGTCATCTTGCTGTTCATGTTGCTGTGTTTGAGCTTAGGCCTATGTGAATGCAGCACAGTGTATCCCAGGAGGAAAAATGCATTGTTAGCCTATTATTGATTTTGTTAATTATAGTAATTGATCTAGTATTAACTTTGCACTGGATCTGTAACTTGTGAGTTAGCAGCTAGAGACAATGCTGACTCAAAGAGGCAACCATGTGAAACACTAACTGGACAGAGATTTTATTTCTTAATAGATCACCAGTGATTTGAATGGTGGTGACAAGTAACTGATTCACCTGACTGTGTTTGTGGAATTGCTGAAAAACTAAAGCTATTCTATAAAGGGATTTTCCCTTAATGAATATTCTAGCGATTCATGTGTAATTATTTGAACTTTCTAAATTGTAAATTATACTGCTACAAATTCATGCTTTCTAGTTATACAGGAGCTTCATGATATTTTAGAGTGCATTAACTCCCTTGAAAATCGCTCACTTGTTCCTGTGCAACTTATTTTCCTGTTCTCTATAATGAGTTAATCTATGTTGAATGAAGTTGAGTTGCTTGCTGTATTACTACAGTGTGGGGCTGGCACGGCCCCACAAACATTTCCACAGCATTATTGCTGCTTCTTGCTCAGGTCTGCACAGGAATGTGTGTGTAGGTTTTACCTCACTGGGATTGTTAAGAACAAAGAAAGACAAACCCAGCAGCTGGTCTTCAAAGCTTTTCTAGCTTGGGGAATACCTGCATGTACAACTGCCTTTAAAATCCTTGCTGGAGTTATTTAGCATTGGCCACTGCCCAGCCACAGAGCAGGCTGCCATCACACTCCCTGCCTCCTGCCCCCAGAAGTCCTGCTCTCTACATTCTACATCATTCAAGTCTAAGGAAATCTTTCCTTTTAACATTTAGGGAGTAGAGGGGACTTATTCAAAGGTCACTATCTAGAGCAAATCCAGAGTCCTAGGCTGGTGATGTATGTGCTGCATCCTTGATGTTCTTGTTATTGGAAAATGATGAGAAACTAAGGTAAATGACACAGACCCTGGCGTCCTACCTGCAAGGCATGTGGGGTGCTTGGAATATATAAGCATTTCTGCTAATGATAAGCCATCATTCTAAATGCTGCAAACAGCTGCAGGTGCTTTATTATTCAAGACAAATCATTGCCTTCATTTGTTTCCATCAGAAACCGACTCAGAGAGCACATCTCTGAGGAAGGGAAATGAAATAAGTGACTCTTTTGACAAGAATTAAATATTACTGTAGCTTTGGCATTATCAAGATCTGGTTTATCGGTGTAACAAGATTATGTGATTTTAATATCAGATGGAAATATATTTAGTTTGGAAGGAGTATTTTTTGAAAAACATGAAGAGGTAAAAGATAGTGATACAGGGGGAAGAACGGAAAGGTTTCTAGCAGTGCTTTATGTATGAAAAAGGTTCCTTGTTTTTAAACCAGAAAATCAAATAACGGGCACGTGTTTTATTACGAGATGCTTGAATTACCACTTGGTCTGAGACATCTGCTGGAATATATAAAACACAGCTCCAGGTCAACAATCTGCAGAAGGTTTGTGCTCAGCTCAGGCTTCATTCGTGTTCTGAAGTGTTTTGCTCAGCCCTGGCCTGCAGTTGATTTCCAGCTCCCGTCTTTACCAGGTACCAAGTGCCTTGAATACCCCGGTGAATAGCAATTAATGACACTCAACTACTTCAAATGCTGGGATAAATTGCAGCATCTCCCAAAAGTGGCTATTAGAGCTAATCAGAAAATGCTGTACTTCCTGCAGAAAATGTCAACTTCTTGTTTTTGTAAACCAAAAGCAATCAGAAGTTCTCTCTCCAAGGAAAGCTCCTTTGAAAGAAAACAGCATACTTCTCATAAATATTAGCTCTGGTCAAAACCTCAGATATCTGTCAGAAGGGTTTTGGCTGGGTTTAATGGTTATTGCTAATACTGCCAAGTACTGTGATCCATTTGCAAGGAATTTTAACAGAGGCTCATATTAAGGACTGCATCCCCGAGAACTGACTCTGCAGTTAAGAACATTATGGCTTGTGAGATTTTGGGAAAAGTATTGCAAAGCAGAATATCAGTGTTTAAAAAGGATGACACTATGAAAACCTTCTGAGGCTTAAAATTTATGACCATCTACACCACAAGAGAGTTGAGTCAAAGGCAATATTTCAGTGCAAACAAATCAAACGTGATTATTTCCCTGAACCTGAACCAGATTCAGATGTTTTTAGATCTTATATGAGTTCAACCCTTATTTTGTTAAAATTGTGAAGTTAAATGAATTTAAAGGTTTCCTGCCTGTGAATTTGGTATACGGAAGTGAAATGCATAATGCTGCTGTTGAGCACTTGAAAAGTGCTGCAGCTTTTATTTTCATACTGAAGGAGTTAAAATAAGTGTCATTGTGTCAACAAATCTCTTCAGCTATTTCTGAATTTCATCCATTTGCCATATTCTATTTCTATGGCATATTTTTATTACTTCAGACTGGACATCCAAAGAGTGTAACTGTATTCTTACTTAGTGTCATTAATATTTTTAATTACTTCTAGGACAATATTTAATTGCTAGTGAGTTTTGCCTCTCAGTGACATTTCTAGAACAAGTTAGCTTAAAATTTGCAAAAGGTGCAGTTGATCGTAATGTAGCATCCTGGGAATGCTATTTTACAACATTAAACAATATTGCAGTGCATGTTATTGCAGAAATAAAATTACACACTTGAAAAATTAATCTGAATAGGCCAAGTATTCATGCTGCTTTCTGAAAGCTGCAGTTTTAAGGGAGATGTTTATTTTACCCTTTTATCTGACTGTTTTCTAGGGACAAACCAAACATCTACATGTTCCTTTCAGCTTGTGAACCAACCCAGAAGTCTCAGACCTCACCTCTTGCTTAAACTACAAGAGGAGTAGTATTATTGTAAGTGGGAATAAAATTTCACTTGTATTTTGTTGAAGTATTTGATATATGGTGCTGTTTTGCCCATTTGCTGGGCTATACAATCTTGAAAGGTTGATTTTTCAACATAACTATCTGCAAACCAGTGACACTGCCTTCACAGGCAGATCTGCCTGGCAGAAGGGCTGTTGCTTTACTCCAAGTTTTTTAATGAATATGCTAAAAATTTACTAAAGGCAGCAGCTCTGGAGAGCAGTTGCCAGCAGAGAACGACACCCCAAAGTGCCCGGAGAAAGGAGGGTGTCAGTGTGGGGGCTCCAGCTGACAGCTCCGCGCAGCCACGTCTCCTCAGCAGCCTGGAGAAGGTCTCTGTGGAATTCATATGCTGTTGTACAAGGCAATTATTAGTCATTTTGGGCATGGCTGGGCAGCCCAGTGTGGTTCTCTGCTGTCAGTGCTGGGCACTAATCGCCTGTTGCTGGCCACGCTCGTGCTGGCAAGTGAGGCTCAGGGCTGGGCGTCGGTGGGGGATGGTGCAGCCTCTCTGATTGCAGCCCACAATGCTGTTTCATATGACATGGTTGTTTATTTGAGGTTTATGGCTCTTCCTGTTGTCTGCCTGCTTCCAGATGTCAAAGTGGAAGCTCTGCTGTGTGTGCTTTTTAGCAACGTTCTGGGGGGGAAAGGAATTTTTGTGAGGAGGGGGAAAAGGGAGGTTGCATGGGTTTGTAAAGCTCAGATTTCCCTGTCCAAAAGCTACCAATTTTCTGCAGTGTCATAAAATAATCTTAATCAAATGAACTTATACCCAGCTCTACTTCTGTCCAGCTAGTTTCTGGCTAAACCATGCAATGAAAATTAATTCACTACCAGTTTTGTCTTCGTTTTCTGTCCCTCTGATGTGTGAGCTGACCCTGATTGCAGGAAAAGGCTTATTTATACCTAGGTGTTCACTGCATAGATCTTGTAAACAAAGCTTGTAAATTGTTTGCTTTGACTATTTGTTCCTTGTGAAATGTGGATGGATTATTGTGTTTAATCAGAGCATGCTCAGAAGCAGAAGTATGTTTCATGAATATTGGCTTTATTCAAATATAATAAACACGATTCTTCTGAATTTGGTGAATTTTGGATTAGATCTGAAATAAATGTCACATAGAAATCATCCCTGAGAATCCATTTCAGTGAGTGCATTTCTCATTTTCTATTTGCCCCAAGATATTGTGATACCTTGCACCTTCTGAGAACCAGGCACACCTTTGCCACTGCATTTCAAATGTAAGAAGTCAAATGAGTTAAAAATTTAGAGTACAGGATTTAATATAGTCCAGCTGGAAAGGCTGTTGCTCAATAGCAGAGCCTGTTTTGGGGCACTTTTTCCTGAGTCATCAGATGGGTAAATGCATAATATTGAGAAATACTTAGAGGGGATTTCTTAGAGTACATAAATTAGTTTCCTCGGCAGGATGAAAACAGTAACAAGGAATACTGGGTGCTCTGTCTTCAGTTGTGGAAGTTAGCCAGGAAACCTAGTGGGAAACAAGGGTTTTTCTTAAGGCCAAACTTGAATGCTCTTAGGAAGGTCTAGTGTAGTCCTGTTATTTGACTGACATTGTGTCCTCATTCCAGTGATGTACTCACCGTTGTCTCATGGAGAATAGGCATGTGTGATTCTACTATAAATATTTTTAGGCTTAAGAGGATAGGGGTGGGATTTCTGGCTATGCTTTCAGCATGCCAATGGAGCGCATGAGCATCAGCAATACAATCCAGCCTAAAGTGCTCCAACTTGATTGCAGTCTAGCAGAGTATATTTTAGCTTAGGGTAGAACAGGACTTGTCTTGTTTTACTGTTTAAAGAAATACTTAGTTTCGTAGGACAAAGGTGTAGGGACTTAAATTAGGGAAATCAGCAGGGCTAAGAGTGATGGAAGAGTGATTGAGTATGAAAAGAAAACAAGACCAGTAGCTGGGACATGGGGAAGTGGGTAGGTCCAGAAGGACCTGTTATTATTATTAGTTGTAGAAGTAATGTTCTTATTTACTTTTTTTTCCAGAAGTGTCAGCAGCACACACAGTATCCCTGTCAGTAGATTTTAATTTTGAAAAAGTTAGTTTAGCTTTACAGGAATTAAACTTTATTAAAATACTACTACCTGGCACGCAGGATATGAAACACTATTCTGTAAAATGCACTTTGTTTCCTTTCTATTGGTCACTGAGGAACCAGCTTGGAAATCACTGCCTCTTCATGGGTAGTGGTTTCCTGTTTAGAGTACACATACTTGGAAATAAGTAGGATCTTGGTGTCCATGAGGACTGTTTGAAATGGCAGCCTGTGCTTCAGACATACTGAGTTCATCCATGGTAGGTATTGCTTGCAGAGGTGATAATCCATCAGCTCCCACACGTGGGGTGTGAGAGGAGCTTGTCCATATCCTGGAGCCAGTTCTCCCATGTGCTGTGCTGGTTAGATTTTCTTCTTTCAATTTCTCACACTCTTGGGGTTTAACAGTTTCTATAAACAAATGTATTTATTCCCAGAATGTATATTACATGAAACTACTGTTTTACTTCTTTTAACAAAGAGTAGGCTGATGTTCTGAATTCAGCAAATAAAGCAGCTTTTTAATGTGAAGAACGTAGAATTATTGAAGATTCCATATGTGAATGGAAAGGAATCCTTGAGCTCGCTTCCAGAGGCAACATATACTCGATATTCCTTGGGAAGCTACCACAGCTGGACTAAACCTGATCTCACTGAAATCAGTGGAAGTTTTGCTATTGTCTTTACCAGCAACATCTTCCTCTTCTTTATTTTACACCTAGGATACGGTAGAGAGAAAACTTTGGGGTAGGATACTCTGAGGTTTTGACTTTTGCTGGGGAGATTTTGCATTTACTTATGCCACAGATTAAAAATGTCATGGCAAAGCACAATCTCAATCAGCAGTTTTAATGATATGCGATTATTCATAGCTTTTTGAAAATGTCATAAGTAGTTCCACTTCACATGTTAACATATGCTTTTTAAACCAATACCAATGAATTATCTTGATTCTCAATTTCTTACGGTAGCGTTACAGGTTCCTGAGTAATGAAGAAAACAGTATTTAAGATATGGAGAATAGTACAAGTGTAAAGAAAGTAATCATTAAATAAATGCAGATATCTATATCTTCAAAGCTATTGTCCGGGGATTTTATCCATTCTGCTTTAACTACTCTGATCTGAAAAAAGTCTATTCTGCTTTTCAGTATGAAATGCCGTATAGATTTGAAGTGTAACAGATCTCCCTCCTTAAATGTTTCAACAAACTGAACATTGGCAAAAAATGCATTCAGAGTAAATGCAGGGTCTAAAGGGAAGGTGTGGTTGTTTCTGGCACTGCCATGAGTTACCTCTAGCTGTATGCCAGGGATGCCAAGTAATACCGCTTACACCATGCTCAGATTTTTATAAAACAAACTGTCATCTCTGAACTAAAGATTACTCCTGTCATCTGCTATATATAATAAAGGAAGATGACAGCAGTGAGAGTGTTACAGAATGATGAGCTGGGAGGGAGAAATACTGCTGAAAATCACCTGTGTAGCACTGACACTTGAACCCTTTTTGTTTGAAAGACAGTCCGTCAGAGATGGAGGCAAGTAGGTGGGAGGGACGTGGGGCTGTGCGGTCACTTCTGAAGAGCTCCATAATTCCACTTTTTGGGAGCTGAGGATGATGAATTAAATGTCACCAATTGCATGCAATAAGCAGTCAGAGTGCCAAAAAGAGCTGCTGAATGATCTAATCACTCCCAGGGGCCAAGGGAGCCTCAGCATCCATCTGCACCTTGGAGGAGACCAAGCGAAGATCACCTATTGCTAAATGTGTAGGAGGGAGAATTTAATCTCTTACTTGGTCAAATATTTTGCTGCACACTTTAGGGAGCATCAGCATTTCTAACTTGCCTAGTTTGGGCCAGGATTTTTTCTGGTTGCTGTACTTACAGAGCCATCTCCATGGGCTTGACTTCCACAGTAATTTCTTCCTTGTGGGATTGAAACTCGCTGTGTTTAGCAATGATGAAGCTGAAATGCTTTTTTGTGTAACACAAATAACAAACATAGAACCAGTCTCAACAGCCTTTAGGGCAGTTGTGCTGTATCACAGTTATATTGTTTATATTAAAATCTCAGTTCTTACTGCAGGGATAGCATCCCAAAACAACCCTGTGGAAAATACCTCTCCTCATCTGTCTCGTCACAGTAAATTGTAGTAAGAGAAGGTGTTTTTATTTGAGGAAAAAATATCTTGCAAGCCTGAGGAAGGGGTAAAACTACACCACTAGCAATCATATAGCCTTCAACTAGATTTTCTAGGGAAAAGGTACAGGTGACAGCACACTGGCATTTTGAAGGCAGGATTTTGCATATGCCAACTCGTTATTCAGTGCTGTTATAAAGCAGGGACAGTTGCTGCTGGAAAGCTACAGGGACAAAAACGTCACTGATATTCAGGATGTTTATAAACAATGTGACTACCTGCAGTTGATGCACCCAGCTCCTGAGAATTACTCTGTGTGTTTCAGCCTAATTAAATGCAAGGGTGTCTTTTTTATATTTTCAGCACAGGTTCTGCTAAGGAGTCTTTTGACAACTACTGTGGTGTAAGGGTTAGATGTCTCGATAGGGGGAAAATAGATACGTAAGCCCTAGTTACATAAGCCTTTAGAAAGGTTACATTTCATTGCTTTTCACATTTCATCTAGTGCTTACTGTGGAAACGCTGTACTATAGAAAAATCATTATGCAGATCAAGAAACATGAGCGTGTTGCTATCATGGGAGGAAAAATATAAATAATTAAATCTTGTGCTACCTCTTTCACAGCCCTAATCTCATTAATATAAAGCAATTTTGGAGATGGAGAAGAGCCGATAACAGCATTGGACTCGTGAGATATTTCTGTTTTCCATCCATCAGGCAGGTAATTGTGGGAGTTATGACTTTGTTAGGCAGAAATGTACAGCTCTAAAGAACCGATAACTGAGCATCTCTGCTCAGCAGACAATGGAGCAGCATCCAGTAATTGAATACATCAATAAGCTTTCACATCTCGTATAACTTCAGTGCCCTGGACAGGATGGCATTAGACATAATCATATTTTGATCAGGAGAAAATAGAAGTTGGATGAAATAATATCAATTTTATTTACAGGGCAAAGAAGAAGCCATCCAGTCTGTGACAGAAAAATGATTTTTTTTTATCTGGCTTTGATCTGGCTCTGGGCTTTGATTTGGTGGCAAATGGGTCTATAACTCATTTACACCAGCTGCCAGGCTTTTTCAAAGCACAGAACATTAAGCAGAATCCTGCTTCAAGGGATAAATACACAATCAACATAATAAATGGTGACAAAACAGCCCCAGCTCATTCTTTACAGTTTTAAGTTGCTACAGCCTAAATGAAACACTATAGATACTCAGGTCAAATAGTGCTTATTGATTTGTGAAACTCTTGGGCCAAACAACTTCTATTGTGTGAAATGTTAAAATAAGAGTTTGAAGGGGCCAGTGGGGTTGGCAGCATCTTTCTGTGAATTTTGTTTGCAACAACACTTGCAGTGTGTGGTAGAAGAGCAAAGATTGTTGGTGAAAGCCAGGAGGGGGGCCAGAAGCAGGGTTATTTATGCAAGGGTGAAACAGGCCATGGCTCACAGCAGGGCTGGCAGCCTGTGTGCCCTGGGCAGGGCTGTCAAAGGAGACAGGCAGTGCAGGGTGGCACGGGGGGGAAGCAAAAAGCACCTGTGTTCAAGTGGGATTAGAGCTGGCATGGAGCAAGGGACATGCTCTCTGCTTGCAGAAAGCCCGAGTGTTTTCATCCTTGTGTGAGGAAGGGCAGCAAAGCAGCGCAGTCTGGATCCCCCTTGGCAAAGCCTGGCAGCCTGGGGAGCTGAGCTTGATTCCTGCTGGCCTGGGGCTCAATGACTGCAGAAGGCTTTGAACCCCACAGTCCATGTAGAGCTGTGGGTCTTTGAGCTGCATCTTGTATGGAGAGCTGTTTTTGGAGCTTTAGGCCCCAGTAGTGTGGATTGCTTTCCACCTCCCCCCCGCCCAAAGAGGTGTGTGCTCTCTTCAAGACACTCAGTCTACTTCTTGCACAATGATGCACTTAACTGAGGGCTGTATTGTGTAATTCTCTGTGGATAAAACCAATATTATCATGATGCTGCTTTGCAGGGACTGACAACTACTCCTGCTCTGCTGGGGAATAAATGCCTGGTGTTCAGGTGTTGAGAGCATCAAAGACCTGAGTGGTGCTTTTCAGGCTGGGAGACAGGTACAGAGTGAGGGCTTTTTCTGAGGTGGTCAGGGAATGTGCATTCTATACACAAGGGTTTATAAATTAAAGGTCTTTTTCTATTTGTGCATTTTATTCTGTGCTGAAACTAAGCAGTGGGGTTTGCAGGAGACATAAGCTGAAAGATGGAATCAGGCAAATGCCGGGAAATAAGCACACTTTTAATTTGGGTTTGAATATCCATGATAAAAAGCCTTCGAGTGAAACAATAGAATTCTGCAGTTTCCAGAGCCAAAAAGGTTTTATCCAAGCACAGGTTGTGCCCTTAAATCAGAGCGCTTCTTTAGGCTCATAAATAAGAATGCAAAGTGAAGCTTGATGGCCCATGTTCCATAGGTCTGACAAGAGCATCCTCTTAAAACACGGTTGTCTACATTGAAGCATATTTAGTAATGTAAACACAATATCATGGTTATTTGCTCCTCTGCTTTAGAGCTACAATAATTGGACTGTATCCATTTTCTCTCCTTTTGCTCTCATCTCAGTTTAATTCTAGTCTGAGATGTGGATCATTATCCTATGGTACAGACTATTTTCCTTGGCAGATTCTAGGGAGAAAATAGTTCAATTTCATGAGCTGTTTTGGATAGGCAGTATAAGTTTCTATGAAATCTTTCACTCAGTTCTTGATTTTTTTGCAATGAGCTTGCTTTGAAATAGTTGGCAAGAGAAAAATCAAGATTTAAATTTGTGAAAAATAAAGGAGCTGATCCTGCACCAAATCGAAGTATTATTTGAGTTTTTTAATGCAGTTAATACTTTTATTTCTATGAATTAGGACTCTGGTGGGTGACAAAGTTTGGAGGTGGAGTTTGCTGTCCCTATAGTCAGCTTGACTACTTCAGAAAGAACACTCATCCAGTTTATAAAAGGCCTGAAAATGGAATGTAAGGCTCCTATGGGTTGCTGAATGGTTGGAGAATTACTTTTCCAATAGAGGTTTTTGTCTCTTTTTGGCTAGATTGTGACCTTCTGTTATATAAGAGGTGGAAAATAAAGTTTTTAACCCCCATTTAAAAGAAGATTACTCTAACTTGTTTTCCTGAAGTCCCAAAGCAATTGCAAAACCAAGAAAACACTTCAGTGAGCACCAGCACAATTTGGGAGAGTAACTCGAATACCTCCATAAAAACACTCATGCAAACAGATAAAATGCATCAGGTCCACTGAGATCAATGTGTTTGAGATGTAGTTCCTGCTGCTGTGGGTGTTACTATGTAAGCATAATTCATTATAGCCCTAATCAGACATGTTCCTGCTTAAATCAGGATGGATTGGTTACCACAAACTCCTGAGGTCCCATCAACAGAGGTGGTACCGCAAAACGATGAATCAGATCTTTGCAAGCACAGTGAGTGGGTGATGAAAACTTGACTTTTGAGAGTCTTATTAGCAGGAGGGCATTTTAGCTGTGCATGCTCAAAAGCAATGTGCTATCACACTAGGATTTCTGGATTCAGTCATTATTCATCTAAAATTTTGCTTTTATCAATAGATTTCTCTCAACATTGTATGCTCACTTCTTGCATCTAAAATACAAAGATACAGCAAAATCATTGTTTCAGGTTTCCTACCTGTCAGGATGTTCCTTCATCTCATTAATCTCTGCAACAGGTTAATTGGCTTCAGAATGTCCTGGGGAAAAAAAGAAATGTCAGCTATGTTATCATGTGCTGGGTAAGGGAGAGGTGCCTGGTGGGAGATGGATCACAGTGATTTCAGCAAAGCCTTGTGTTCCCACAGTCCCCCTCACGCTGCAGCGTGTTGGTCTGTGTTCCACAAATGGCCGTAAGTCCTATGTCTTACCTGTAGCAAAATGTTTGTCTTTATTTTATGGATTCTTAAAAATAATCTGTAACCACATGTGATTGAGTTTGGAAAAAGATGAAGGTGCTTTGGGTGCTGTAAACCAGCAAAATGCTCTGTGTGTGGTACTGGCTGCTGTGAGCAGAAGGAATTGGTCATTGCAAAGTCTCCCATCAGGGTGGGGTTTCTCCTCACTGCCACATTACCCTCTCTCAGCCAGAAAGGTGCTTCACTAGGTGGGAATTCCCTTGAGATGTTGGGTTAAGTTGAATGTGCAGCTGAGGGAAGAGGTCCTGAAGATGCTGCCTCACAGAGGAATTAATTACCAGGAGATTATTTTAGTCTGGGTATAACTGTAAATAACTGCTGGAGTTTGAGGCATGAACAGGGGAGGAGTCTGATAATGACCTCAAACAGATGATGTCCTGATGTCCTGTAAAGGGTCAGGAGCTGGACTTTGATGATCCTCATGGGTTCCTTCCAGCTCAGGATATTCTGTGATTCTGCTGTTCTTTGAGTCATCAGCCGAGTCATACTCAGTGATCAGTAACTGAGTCAGACACATGTACATCCAACCCACAAGTCATCTACAGAGAGCACCTTAGGGCTTGTAATAGCCAAGATTAAATAACATCAACTTTAATAGAGCAAATAATCCCTGCTATAAAAATTACCTTTAAATAAACTTGAGGCTTTTTCTCTTTTTTTTTTCTCATTTACATGTTTTTCATAAATAATTGAAAGATCAGGATGTGTGGTTGCAAAGTTGGATTGTAGCTCAGATAATGACAATTTCTGACTATTTCTATCATTTAATGAATGTACTTTCTGAACTGACAGTTTATATGCTGAGTTTAAAATGGCTTGAAATTAAAATTTAAAATAGGACATTAAGCCAGGAAATAAATCTGAACAATGGTAACAGTCATAGTGTATTGAAACTTGCTAAGAAATCACACAGCTCTGGACATAATTAATAGTCCTAATAGCTGCATTATTAGAGGTCTCATTCTAAATATTACCCTGATGTTTATTTTCTCACGGCTCTAGCTATGTGTTTTATTAAGGCACTAGCCTTTATTCTAGTTTTGGTTGGTTGAATACGTAAATCAACACAACTTTTAAAATTCATTTTGGTTGGAATGATTGTAATATGGCAGTTCAATGACCAGCTTTGCTCAGAGATTTATTCTCTTAGATTAGTTTTATGTTATGGATTTTTCTGTAGTGGCTACAAATTTTTCCCAATGAAGTGAATAAGCTTGAATGAACTGGGTGGGTTTTTAGTTTGATGGGGATTTTAATCTCATTTCTGTCTGCATTAGATGACACAAGTGCACTTAAAATACTGGTTCAATTTAGTCTACAAGTGCTTCAGACTGGAGGATAATCTGTAATTAACTGAGTATTTTACTAACTTTCTACTTAATCATTAGTTTAAAGGGCTCATTTTAGTAAACCAAAGAATGTAAATAAAGAAGCCATAGAAACCTTGAGGAGGCTTTAGAACAGGAAAAGAGGTGCAGTTCTGTGCTTACCTCTTAAGTATTTTCTGGGGAAGAAAAAGAACCAAGCCAAACTTAAAAGGAGTTGGGTTTATAAACTTTCCTATTGCTCTGTGACTGGTCAAGTAAACAGAAGTCACAGAAATGCAGAAGCTACATGAGGGGAAGATTTTGCTGAACATACCTGGGAAAGGAGGTTGATCTGCCTATAGGGCAAGACAGTTCCCTCCATGCTGCTAAAATATATTAATAAAGTCCTATATATATCATAGAATCATTAAGGTAGGAAAAGACCTCCAAGGTCATTAAGTCCAATCTTTGACCAAGTCCCGTCATGACCACCAAAGGGAATCATCAAGTGCTTTGTCTCCTCATTTACTTGGGTTTTTTAACACTTCCAGGGATGCTGTATGTTGTCTTGTACCACTTCACAGGGAAAAGTGATTTTCAGGTCTAGTGCAATGCATGGATCTGCCTTTTGAGGCATCAACACTGAAACTTGCTTCCAGTTTAACTGCTGTTTGTGCACACAGCTGGGCCTGCACACAGTTAAAAACTAAAGCAAGCACCTGTCTATTATTTTTAATTACATTTTTCCAGACCTGCAACAGAAAAATAAAATATCCAGCTATTTAGACCCTGATGTTAACTGTTTTGAATAATAAAAAAACCCCACCTGTCAACAGTAGCAGAAAACATATGCTCAGCACAACAGTGTGCAAACCGAGTGCTATGCAGCTCCCCTTCAACAGTGCCTCCCATATGATTAATCTTCCTCTAATGAACATATAGCAAACATTGCCACAGAATATGGTTTGGGTTTTCAGAAGAACACATTTGCTATCTGGTGAGAAAAATGCCTTCTCCATACATAAGCAGTCGTCAAATTATTTCTGTGCATGTGCGTTGCGAAATGAAAAGTTGTTTTGTTTTTGTGGTGAGAAGCCTGTTTACTAGGATATAAAACTTTGTCTTTTTCCATAAATGGGAATAATTGGCAAGGATGTCTGTGAAGCCATTATTTCAGTCCTCTCCAAAATCCTTCCAAAGTGGTTCTCTTTATTTACCTCCTTACCCAGAGGCTTGGAGTAAAACATCTTTATTACATGCATGTGACTAGATAACATCTAGATAACATCTGACATGTGTGCCAGGTAGGTCAACTGGCTCTGGAATGAAAAAGCAGGGTTTAGTTCCCACATGCACAGCAAGAGCATTTTGGCCAGAGGTAAATAGCTTCAGACATGTCTTTCTCCTTCACCAGAAAGGTGAAACCTTACAGAGAAATTGACTGTCCTAAAGTGCATTCCATACAAGATTATCACTTTTAAGAATTAAACTCTCGCAGCATTGTCCCAATTTGTGAGGCTGAGTAGAGAAAGGGCAAACAGGAAAAGTCAGTGATGGAAGGAGTAAAATAGCAAACAAAATACATTACAAAAGAGGAGCCTGGATTGTCCAGTCTTAAAGACTGCACTTACTTATGTCCTTGTATAGTCATGAGTGCATTGGGATTTAGGCATTGATTTAAGGGATCTTTTGATTCCTGAGTGGTCTGACGACAAGATGGTATTTGAAGTTTCTTTTGCTCATGTTACCATCAATAACAGACATGTCCTTTGTAGTGATGCTCTGAGAAGGTATGTGTGTGTTTGCAGAAGCATCCAACGCCAGTAGAAATCACTGAGTCTGGGGAAAGGGACTTTTCTGCTCTGTAAAATATGGGATTGTGTGCACTTTGGTGGTCGTTAGTGGGGGTGGGCTGTAGGGACAGCCTCTGGCTCTTGCTGAATCGTGGTTCTGATGGTTGAAACCTGAACGGCCTCTTGCAGCAATGTAAGAAGGGTAGGTGTGACAGTAATCAACTGAGCTGCACTCCTGAAGATTGTTTTTCAACAATGCTGAGCGAGTTTTTCATTGCTAGTAAACAACAGTTCTACTGCCTGTCAGACCCCGAGAAGTGCTGTTTTGATTAGGGAATGAAACCAAGAGTTTGTCTGGCAAGTGTAGCTGAAATCTGAACACTGAAGCAACACACATTCCCAAATTGGTGTTGTTTGATTAGTTAAGAAGTTTTTGAGTAGCATTTGTTCATGGACATCAGCAGCATGTGCAGGAATAGTGTTGCTTTGGGGAAGACATCTTAGTTTGATATTGATAAAGGTACATCTTGTGTAGCAGATACTGAAACATGAGGTGTTGAAGTTTAAAAGCAAACACCAGCTGAGTTCGTGTTTTATTCAGCTTCGTAAGTAATATTTTTCAAAGTCCTAATTATATTTCTTACGGTTTTCCCTCAACTGAAGCTGTGGAAGAAGGTGACTGCAGGTACACACAGCTGCCACCACAGCTCAGTTCTAATGCACTGATCTGCATCCTGGTAATGGCATGAGCTGAAGGGATTTCACACTGCTGTATTTTACAGCCCATTGAAGTGCCCACTAAGAAATTCATAAAACGTATTGTCCACATTACTATCAGGTTAATGGAAATTTCTCTGTAATGCAGCAGAAACCCTCTATATTATCCTTTACTTAGTGTGTTCCCTGCAGGGATGTTCTCTAGGCGTTAATGTGTGTGAGCTAAGGGGGGGATCAATTCAGTTTCTGTAGACATCAACTAATTCCCTCTTATTCCCTCTTCTTTTTGTTCCTCATAGTTTTTTCCAAGAGCAAAATACTGAATTTGCAATGCCCCTTGTTCCCTGCTGTCCCAGTCCATCTACCTTTAGAGGGCTGGATGCACACAGTTTATATACAGTTTATATTAATTAATGAGTTTGCAAAGAGAAGTTCTTAAAGGCTTGGGTTGGTCAACCTGTGTCTTCATTCCAAACCAGAAAAAAACCCCAGTCCCAGGCAGAGGCATATTGGTGTGCATGACTGTATGATCTGTTTGACTCTGATGTTATTTGAGGCCAACCCCCTTCTAAGATCTAACCCCAGAAAATGCCTCATGACACTGGGACAAGTTATTTATGTTCTGCTTATGATACAGACTTAAAGGATGCATGACTTCAATTGTCCTTGTTTGCCACGCAGGCTTTAGAAACCTGCCTGTACCTCATGCTGGAAACCTGGGAGAAGGAGCTGTAATCCCTTAATCCTGGATTAAACATCCTCTGTATCTCTAGGATGACATCCCATGTTAGTGTTGCAGTTGTGAACTCTGTGATCTTGCCCCTGAGGGACAACTTGGCACTGTCTGTTCACGCAATTGCCCAAAACTCCATTTAAATGTCTCCTTTCTGAAGCAGCCTTGTGTGTGTTGGCAGACTCAAGAAAGCCCCTGACATCTGTGGCTTGCACAGCTTTCTGCATTTACAGTATATTTAGTGGAATTTACCTTCAGCCCCTTGGTCCCAAGTATGAGCACCTGTAATTTAATTGAATAAAACAGATATTGCACCGACAGATTACCTGTTCCAACAGAAAATGTTGTGCTGAAAGGTGCTGTCCCATTTTTCCTGTTCACCCTATTGTGAACCCAAATGCCTTGGAGGTGATGCAAAAGGCTAAGAAGTCAAGTGTCATTCAGGAGTGGATATGGAGAGTAGTCACCTCTCTGGGCATGAGTACCACAGTTGCCACAAGACAGGAATAGTCAAAGATGGGACACCACACAGACGAGGAAAAGAAGAGAATGTTTTTATATTTCTCCTTAAAAGCAACATAATGTAGCAGCGGTTTGTCCAGCTAGCAATTAAAAAAAAAGAAGATCCTAATAATCCTTATTTTTGAAAGAGAACTGTGAAAAGCTTTTATGAATTGTTTTTTGTGTGTTTATGTTCTTCTGCTCTTCATGCCTCACATAGTGGTATTTTCTGGTGCCTGAATCGATATTTTTTCAGCGATCAAGTGCTTCTGCTATGAAAAGGATTTTAGTACTGTTATGAAGCAGTCAATAAGCATGACTGACCTTTCAAAACTTGCAGGCCTTTACTCCAGCCACTTTGAAAAAGTGAATCTATATAATCTACTTGTGTTTCTTCATAAGTGAGTTTTAAAAAGGGTATGTAAACAGTAGCAGAGATCAGGCCTTTGACAGAGCCTTTTTTATCAATGGGCAGGTTTCAATTGAGAGCAGTGTGGCTGTCCTATACAGGAGCTGACATGCATTAGCAAAGGTGATGAATGTATGGCCAAGCCCTGCTCCTCTTGCTCCTAGACCCAGGCTCCCTGTCCCAAACAATACTTTATTTTAAAAACTAGATTAGCTAAGCAGGTTTGAAAAAATTCTCATAGATTTTTAATATACTGCTTTGATTGCACCTGGAGACTTCTGAAAGGAGTGTAGGGGATTTAAGTATTTCCTTTTATCCAGGAAGTTGTTGGTGCCCTACAGCAGCTGTAGGGAGGGGAATAAATACCTGGGCTGACCTTCTTCAGGTGACATGGTCCCAGTGACAGCCCTGTCTGGATGCTCATCCAATCCCCAGGAGCAGATTGGGAGGAGGTGTTGGGAAGGCAGGGCAGAGCTCAGGGCCTGTGGAAGAAAGGAAGGAAAGAAGATGCTGCCTCTGGAAGCGGGACAAATCTGCAGGGGGACAGACTTTTTTGCCTCTGTGCCACTGGAGATCAAACAAGATGTAACAAAACAAGTTCTTCCAAAAGGATAGCTTCTTCCAGGCCACTGGCTCTCAACTAGCATTTTGGCTCCAGTTGGGCGCACAAGCTTTACAGGACCAAATTTTGTTTCTGCTGGGCAAACAGGCAGTAAGCACAAAGGATTGTCACTGCCCAGTGGAAAAAATATTAGCAGCACTTCTGATCATGCTGCCAAATTCCCCCAGTAGCTCTTGGACTGTCTTCCTTCTGCACTGGCATTTCCACTGCCCCTGTTCCCATAAAAAGGCTTTCAGTTTATGCCTCTGCCTGTGTGCTGCCTTGGCTTTGCCACTGGTTTACAGCCTCATCACCTAAAAATTTTCTATTTTATTAAGTGGTTCACATGCAAATGTGTGCTAAGAGAAGGGCTGGGAGAAAGCACTATCCATAGGCTGCTGGGGAACATAAAGCTTTCTTAACAGCAGCAGGAACATCTTGCAGCCTCCCAAGAAAAGAGAGCAGAGTTATAATGAGGTCCTTGCCTTAACAAAGCTTCGAAGGCTTCTCTTCATATTCTTCACCCTCCATGCTTCTGCCTTGCTTTGAGATATGAATAATTCTTTATCATGGACAACAGCTATGTTTTCTGAGAAAAACATTTTATGATGTCTGCCTCTTCCAGAAATAGCACATTTCTTCAAGGGGTCTTGCATAAATAAGGATGTTTTTTCCTTGCCAGTGAAATGCCGATTTACTGATGCTGAAAGCATCATGCTTGAAAACAGCTTATTTCAGTAATATTTCACAGTGGCAGGTACACAAGTAAAAGGGAATCATCACATTAGACTTTAGCAGTAGGTATTTTATTGCTTATGCCTCCTGCAAAATCAGACTCATGTTTTGCTCAGCACAGAAGAGCCATCTCCTTGCAGAGAGCCTATTGATTAATGGTCTGCTAGGCTGCCATTTACTGAAGGTAACTTCACTGCTGCTATATTGGCTGGATTTGCTTTTGGGATATAATTAAAGAGAAAATAAAATATTACTCAAGACATTACTGAAGCAATGGCATTTTCCACACTATCCTTTCAAAGCTGTAGTAATTAATGGATGACCCATTATAAGATTATTATGAAAGATGGACTGGAGTATGAATTGCAACTAAACCTACAGCATTGCCAAGTAACACACTAGATCAATGGTTCATAAACCAGCTGTTTAATTATCTTAACATGACAGATAATAAATATATGAGTATGGCTCATCCTATCAAAGGTGATAACACAAACACATTTTTTTGGAAGAGGAGTACTTTTTGGCTAGTTTTTCTAAAATAGTTATCTCTTTTGCTTGCTTTTGTGCAAGTTGCTGGATATAATACTATGAATTTAATGGGAGATATGCTTCCAAAGCATATTCAGAAATAAGTTATTTGAATTCAAACTCAATACACTTATTTTTCTGCCACTATTTTGTAAGTTCACGTCAAAACTTTATATCTGATTTACCTGTATAAATCTCTGAAAAGCAGAATTACAAGAGTCAGGAAAGGCATCTTTAAAGGGCTTCCTATGGTGACTGTTGCTAAGGAAACCTTCATATTGCACCAGGTTTTGAAATGCCGGTAGCATCTGAAATACACAGCTGAATCTCATATATTCAGATCCAAATTAAGGGTGACAGGTAAGGGGGTACAAGTCATAGTGTGTCCCAGTTATGGAGAAATAACAGATAGGAGCTGGATGCAAAAAATACCCAGGGATTCATGATTTGAGATACTAGATGCTCTGTGCTCCTGAGATTTTTAGTTTCTGAGCAGAGGCAAGCTGTCTGAGTGTACCAGATGATATAATGACCTAGACAGGAGTAACTAGCTAGGGGTCGTATCAACATCTGGGTACAAAGGGAGTTTAAGTGCAGATTAGTGCATGTTATTAATTAATGTTGTAGCAGAATTACGCAAGAGACCTGCAGAAAGTTCCCAAAGTGGGGCAATTTGCGCAGATGCTACTAGTGACGTGTTTTGGCCAAGGGCAGGCCATTTGATACCTGAATTGGTCTGTCTTTCCCTCTCCTCCCATTTATCTGCCTATCTTAGATGCATACATGGTGCGAGAGAGGGGGTTAAAGTGTTACCCTCATTTTGCACCCAGCTGAAAAACAAAGGGAGACAACTCCTGGTGACTGCTGCTCCTTCCCCTCCAGATAGCACTTTTCCCCATAGGCCTTTCACAGCTGTCTGATGTGCCTGGTTCAGGGCTGTGGGGTCACAGGCACCCACTGGAATCCAGAGCATCCTGTCTCAGCTGCTCCAAAGACAGAACATTTTTGAAACAGGGGATTGGAGTTAAAATGCTATTTCTGTTGGCCTCCTGCATCGTTCCTCTGCAGAGCCTGAATGCAAGCAAGTCAGAGCAGGTCCAGAAGGACAGAGGGCTTTGGCAGCTGCCTGGAAAGAACAAGACTGTTTAATTCTGTAGAGCACTCATGCATGTCTGAGAGAACACTTGGGCTTGCATTTATAAGAAATCTCTTTAGAACTATCTTTAGCAGCGTAACAAGGAATAAAACATCTACTGAGTATCCTTTCCATGTGTAACCCTAAGTAGAAGCCTTTGCTGAGCTAGGAAATTAAACTTCTTCTGGTTGGAGAGGTAATAGTTGCCTTTGATTGGAAAGTGGCTGGCAGAGAGAATTTCTTCTTAAGCGATGAGTTTCAAGTGTATTTCTAAAAACAGCATAATCCATGAAAGCGGGACCAGTGCTGTTTCGAGAGCGCCTGCAGACTTGGTTTGCTAATCATTGGAAAGTTTCACTATGATGGAGATAGAAATAACACCTCTTCAACAAGAGATGGCCATTCAGGTTCTTCAGAAAATGCTTTTTGGTCATTCCTTATCCCAGAAATACATTCCTTAGAGACAGTGTTATGTTGGTGAGCAAAAGGCAGAACTAGAGCCTGTGTGACTCTTGAGATCCCGAGCACATGTTGCTGCTCACAAGGATGAATGGTAATAAAAGCTATCCTACAACATCATAACTAATTGCACACGTTTTTATCTTCTTTGTTTCACTTCTTTTATAATGTCACTTTACATAAACAAGCTCAAAAATAAAATTCATGACAGCTGAGAAGTGTGGCAAATTCTCAAATGTATTTACACTACACAAACATCGAAATATATGTAATATGAATATAAATTTCAGGGACTTGCTAAATAAAAGATTATAGCTGCTTTGTAGGATGTAGCCACAAATTTTGGGCTCTGTGCAGGGAAAGCATGTTTATCTCTTAAGTGTATAACTAGACATTTATATATGTAAGTAGTTGACTTTTTGCTTATGCAAATCAGGTACAAATTCAGAGTGTTTGCCAGGCATAACCTGACATCTAACTTTAAAAGCTCAGGGTTCTGGCTGTTTTGCAGAAGCCTAGGTTGTGTTTTCTTCCACACCAGTGTAATCAAACTAATATTTTTACTACTTCTACGAAGAGTGCATTTGTTTGTTTGTTGCCAGCACTCTCTGTAATGGTATTTCTCTCCCTGAGAAAAGCTTAAAATAATAAGTTGCAAGACTGATTGCTGACTCTGGAAAAATTGTTGCCCAGGCAACATGATCTTTTTCATAACTTTGTGTCTCCAGCCATCTGAGGGTTCCAATAGGTAAAACTGCGAAATCTTCAACACTTCCATTCTGCAAGAGCTACAAGTTTTCATTCAGAATTATGAAGAAAATGAATCTGTTTTTCCTTTGCAGGAAAAATGGTCAAATTTGGGGAGTTAAGAAAACAAAGTGTTGGTGGTGGTTTCCAACACAAAATGGAAGTGATCTTCATCTGGATGAGCTTCAGAGATTTCTTCTATGCACAGGGAAGCCCCAAACATTTGGAGCCACACAGCTGGACAGTGCAAGCTCTGCCTCCACCTCGGAGCAGCCTGAGGAGATTGCACCCAGGGATGCTGATTTTGGTAGCAGCCTGGTAGCGACTCGCCAGGCTGTGTCTCATGGAAGCCTCGTTCTGTATTCCCTCAAACTTCCCTGCAGTAATACTTCTCAGAAAACTCCAGTTAGAACTCCTTCTATTCCCCAAAACTTGGGCAGAAAGCAAGCTTAAGAAACACAGATTAAATTGTAATTTCCAAGGCTCTGTGGATTTATGCCATGAGAATCAGCCCCAGGCTCTCAGATGTCACCATCAATGAGAAAATGCCCATTGACTTAATGAGGAATAAATGGGCCAAAATCCACCAGTTTCAGCTGGTGCACAGAGCTACATCTCAGTAAGGGAAAATACTGGCAGTTGAAGCATCAAGAATCCTGCCCCTATTTTTTCTGGAAGTAGATTAAAGAAACAAGATCAATACAGCATGTAACATGTCCTGAGAACTTACTAGCTAGTTATCCACCTTATTAAGAGCAAGAATGAAATAAAGCTCAATTTAATTCTGCATAGTTTATTCAAAGTGAATAAATGAGCAGGCAAAGATTGCTGTGTTTATACATATTTCATAGAGGCTTTTGATAAAAAGCAGAACTAACCATTTAAGTTTAATTGCATCCAAATAAAGAGCAATTTCCCACGGCTACTGAATAATACAACATTGTTTTTGTTCTACTGTGTTCAAAAACAAAGGCACTTCATAGTAGCTTGGGAGGTAAGATGTAAAAGCCTTTATTTATATGTACTGGGGAGTGGGGCAGAAGGAAAGTAATTACAATATGACAGACAAGACTTGCTAAACCTCAAATACTGGGAGATAAATGTGGTTTAAATGAGAACATCAGATAAAGGGGTTTTAAAGAGTTAACATTCCTGCCAGTACAGTGACTGCAGTAAGATTTGTTCAACCAGAGGCGGTTATGATTTTTTGTATTGATAGCTTGTACTGTGAAGTATGAAATTCCCCAAAGATTCACTCTATATAGAGTTAGTATGAGAGAATACACCATTTGGTCCTCCCGGGAGCAGCAATTGTTGCTAACAAGGTATCAAGAAGTGAAACACTGAAAACGGGATTGCACACATACTTTCCATAATACCAGAAAAACAAACAGGATGTTAGAAATTTGTACAATTTCTATGAGCCTCAGCATATCTCAGGACACAACAGCGTGCTCCCTTTCTTTTGTTGCTTACTTATGCTGTTCTGTACTCGGAGATCTAAATGCTGAATCTCTTTTACAGGGTCTACTGGTAATGAGATAATTTTTTAAGCAGAAGGGAGGGAAGGAATGTGGGAGAAAACTCCTGCCAATAAGTTTGCTTATGCAGACAGTCTGATCTTTTGGCAAAAGAAAGTGTTCCTATTTTAAGGTGAACTGTTGAACCCCCAGAGCCAAGTCTGTCAGCACGAGCAACGTGTTTGCTCTGTGGTTGTAGCCAAGTGTCCGACTGTAGGAAATATTGTAGGTGAGGCAGTTGTGGGACTGAGACTTCAGTCTGAAAACAATGAGGGATGCAACAAATAGACTGAGGGCTCTGACTTGTACTCTCTCTTTCCTTTGACACCTGACTGCTGGGTGACACCATTCCAGCCACAGAGGTGGCAGAGAGAGCCATGTGTCCCCTGCCAGTCACGTTTGTCCAGTCCCTCCTGTTGAATTAAAATATCACTGCTTTCAACTCATGCTGGCAGTGGAAGTCCTGAGCCCGAAAAGCAGATATGCAGCCAGTTTTCTTGTAAAGAAAACAGTTGTCTTTGGAGCCAATGCCTCATCCAGCCACCTCTGCTGCCTCCAGGAGGGCTGGGAGCCAACTCTCAGATGTGAGTTCCAGTGATGGGAGTCACAGCCCATCTGCTGCAAAGGGCAAGCAGACAGGGCTAAACCTGCTGGGACCTGGGGTTGCCTGAGTCTGCCTGACACAAGGCAGGGGTGACCCAGGAGCCTGCAAGCTGGTTATCTTGGTGCAGTTGTAGTGACTGAGCCTTGCTGAGAGCCTGCGATTCACAGCCCAAACCGAGCAAGGTGTCAAGAGATCTACATGGAACTTGCTGGTGCTCTGCCTGCAGAACACATAGACTAAGCAATTTTTCTTACAATTAGAGTTTGCACACAGCCCTGTTCATCAGTATCTTAGTATTGTGCCTATTTCTCTTCCTTTAGTTTCCTTTTTAAAACCACACTGGAGAATATAATTGCTAGCCCTCATTTTGCAAATGTTTTTCTGATCATTCATTTGAGCAAATCAAAGCCCAAAGAAATCACAATTATTAACCATCAATTTGATTGTTCATTGTATGTTGGCCTGGGGACTGAAACTAAGAACTGAAACAAAAAACCAACCCAAAAGGCTTTTATTCCTCACAGAAAACATCTGGTGCTTTGGGCTGATCTATTGAGATGGAAGGAGGCTCTATTCACATAGTCTGTTGCCTCAACTGGAGATAAATTATACTCTTGAAGAAAGACTTTTAATTAAAAGGTGATGGAAAATTTTACTTGTGAAGTCTAAAGTGAATCCTATCGCCTAATAAAGCATACTCACCACTAAAACTTAACAGATTGTCTGTAACATTTAAATCTGTGTTTAAAAAACCACTAGCACTACAACTGTTTAATCAAAAGTATTTTTTAACATCGTGTTAACTTCTGGAAATATTGATTAGTGCATCAATTCTTACAAAGGGGCTGAACAAAAATGTAGAGATAAACAGTGTTAATGTCTCATCTGTTATTTCTATTGCAGTATGCAAACCATGAGCTTGGCAGTGAGCAGGCTGGGGTGAGCACTGACATAACTTACAGCCAGAAAAGCTGAGCCCCACTGAAGCCAGTGCTTTGAATTATAGGAGGTGACTCCATTTCAGTAACTTCTGTGGTGGTGCTGCTTTTCTTTCCCTGGCAGTGTGTTTAAAGACACTTAAGGCTAAGTATGCTGTTACTCTGATCCTGAATATGGAGAGAAAATGTATTAGTGTTGCTCTGATTTACTAGAAAAGCACTGCTTCACACATCTACAGAAGGCTCACTCACACTGTGGAGTATTTCTGACCAGAAACCATTGGTTATTTTGGTTGTCCAACCAAAAAAAGGTTGATCAAAAAGGATTTTGGTTATCTGACAAAAAAACATGGGTTATTTTACAATAATGTGCAAATGTGTAGGAGGACTGTGCTTGGGAGAGCACAACAATGTGCAAACATGTAGGAGTTTGAACAATAATGTGCAAACATGTAGGAGGACTGTGCTTGGGAGAGCTTTCCCTAACATACATAAATTCCATTTCAATCAGAATGGTTAGGTAAGTGTAGGGTTTGTTGAGATTCTATGAGAAATACAGATGCACTCAGCAAAACATCACCATTTCACAGATGAAAGTCTTTTCCATTTCATGTGTTCCTTTAGTCCAGCTAACACCAGTCTGAGCAGCTTTGAGAGGTATCAGAGGTACAGTTCAGAGTGGCCGGATCTGAAATATGTGCCAGGAGTATTCTTCAGGTGCTATGGCCCATATCCTGACAAATCAGCATTGGATTAACTCCAATGTATTGCATAACAAACAGCTTCTCCAGAAAAAATACTCTTTCCATAAATTACAGCAGGTACATTTAAGCACTGTGCTTGTTCTAGTGATTAACTGCTCCTGTCTCTCCATTTTGGACTGCACCATTCTTGTTTGAATTCTTTCATCTCCTTCTTCACTGAAAATTAGAGCACTTCGTGCAGTTCTCTTTCGTGTGCCAGCTGTAAGCCTTGGCCCAGGGCTCTGTGGCTGACAGGAGCTGGCGCTCAGATGAGCTGTCTAACCCCACTGAACTAAAGATACATCATGAAAATTCCTCCCACTTCAGCTGGAGTACTTTGGTAAGAAACAGCACTGTGTGTGTGAGAGCACAGACTGGTTAGAACTACTGAGTCCCTCTGGGGCTCTTCTGGAAAAACGTGCTGCTCTTTACAGCAGCACTTTCTGCTGAAGCTCCAAAGGATGCTGAAGGGACAAGTAACAGCTAACAGGAGCTGAGAGTGCTGGATATGCTCTCTCAGGGTTTATGAACACACCAAGAGCATTTAGTTATATTTTCAGTTAACAGTCAGGATGTTCTTTGACTTCTGAGTATGAATCCCATTAGATTTCCTTAGGAAAGAAATGGGTTCTCCCAGGCAGCATAAAACCTTTTCAATGTGTGTTTAGTGTGAAGACTCCAACCAACTCCTGACTATTTTGTAAGTGGACCCTTTTGAATATAGCAGTCATTCCCTGTTCCTCCAGATGCTGGTCCTTAAAACACTCCCTGTAGCAACTGCACCAACGCTTCTCATGGAGTATTGCAGAGGATTTGGGCTTTTGATGGCATCTTGGCTTGTATCAGCAACGTTGTGTGGCCAGCAGGACAAGGGCAGTGACTGTTCCCCTGTACTGGTGAGGCCACACCTCAAATCCTGGGTTCAATTTTTAGCTTCACTGAACTTAACAGAACAACCTCAAGTTAAAATGGTGCTGATTTCTGTAAGTAAGAAGGGACGATGGTTACAGGCCAGCAAAGTAAAGGTCTTTACTTGACTTCAGCGGGACTACTCAATTTGAAGTTCAACATGGAAATTACCAAATCCCAGACTCTAAAACACGTGGTTTGAGCTTGTTCTGCTGTCACAGGAGCTCTGTGGGCTTTTTGTGGTTCCTGTCTAAAAGTCTTGTGTCCAGCTGGAAACACCTCCTGCACTTGCAGCTCTGCCTTTCCCCACAGCAGCCACGCTGATCTCTGCCTAGCTGTGTGTCTCTGCAAGTTTGTCTTTTTTGCCATGTACAAATGCAAAACAAGATGAAACCAGTAAAGCCATTTTCATGTGTGACCTAATGCAGTTTCCACAGAGGCACTGATGCTCTCTCTTCCCTCACACCATATGAGTTCCTAATGAGACATTAATGAGACATTAATTGCTTATGCAAATTTTAGAGCAGTAGACAATGAGGCTTGTTGTACCAAGAGTTTAAGGGCCATATAACTATGCTGGATGTTCACATAATTCCCATTAACATTAATTGGAGTTGCGTGCAGATTAGAGCCTGGTATCTTCAAAAGTTATAAAATAAACCATTGAATACTAATAGGGCAACTTGTAGTCATGTATCTTTCTTACAAGCACTTGGGATTTTGGACTGGTTGCTAGCAAGTTGTCTAGTGTTAAAATGCTCCAGATGGCATTGGAAATAGTTCAAAACACAAAAGAATTATTTTCACTTAATATCTTAAGAATGTGAAACTTTACCCCACATGATTAGAAATAGAATACCGGGGCCATATATTTTAATTCCTTGGAAACTTCTGTGGAGTGTTTTAAACTTTGCTGGTGAAGTGGAGACAAGAAAAGCTACCAGAGTTGCATTTCTAAAAGTAACTCATGGAGATGTTGAAAGGAATTAGTTCAGTGACTCTCGTCAGGGTCTGCTGATGAGGAACTGTGAGAACAGTGACTAAAACTCTTTGACCAACCAGCTATTTGACACATATGCTGGTCGCTTCAAGGCTATCTCAGTTGTCTGCCTTAATAACATCTCTGCTCTCGTTTCTGTCTCTCCCTGCTCTTGCTGCTCCCATGTCATTTTATTTAACACATTTCTCGCAGCCCACTTCCCAGGCAGCTCAGTGCATCCTTGTCCAGAAGAGCAATAATGCCTCTGCTTGGAGCTCATTTTTGCCATGACAGATTGATAGACAATCCATGTTCATTCCCTGCTGAGAAGCCTCATTTGGCCTGTTTAATGCCAGATCTTTTTAGGGTGAGCACTGGGAGTCCTTTGCCCCGCTCTGCTGAGTACTAACTCCATGTATATCTTCCCGTCCGTGGAACCGCCAGGGTCGATGAATTCAGCCAGCAAGGCACAAGCTCTCATGTATTTATGAATGCCTGTGTGTTTTATAAGCCTCTGGCCACCTGGGAGATTCTGCAGTTGTCACAGGATCATTATAATGGTAGAAATCCAAAGCTGGGGTTGTGACAGCGCGTTGCTCCCCCGCCGCTTGTTATTGCAGGCGTGATTGGCACCTCAGCTCCCTCACCTGCACAGGGCACCTGAAAACCCCTCCTCTCAGTGCTGCCTGTTACAGCCGGTCCATTCCACTTTAAACTGTTCCATCTGAATTCCAGCCTCTACTTAGCCCCTGGGATGCTGTAATTTCAGGAACAGATGTGCCACTGGGCACCTGAGATGTTCACAAGGTCAATTAAAATGACCTGCAACACTAGGGGAGTTAAATAGAAGGTTTGGCAAGTACATAAAATAATTAGCTATAATTGTCTGAAAATAATACATAACATTATTTTAGATATTTTTATTATCAGTTAGATTACTTGAGTGGCTTAGATTTTGACTGAAGGAGAGTGCTTGGCAGCACAATCTAAACATCTCACCTATAGAGGTGTTTTCATTTAGAATAGCAAAATAGTGGATTTGCCTCGTGTTTCAATACCGTTGGGAGTTCTTAGAACAAGAAGATATGGCCATTAACTGCTATTTTCTTAATAATAGCACCCCATTGTTAAGCAAAATGCTTACCCCAGTTGCATTCAAAGCACTAGAAATCCAAAGTTAAGGCAGCATAAAATGGGTTCTCATTGCATTCAGATGGTAATGTGTGGCAGTTCTTCTTTTTGCACTCCTAGCATGTACTTGGTATGTTAAATGAGGTGAAATAGAAAAGGGGAAAGTAAAAAAGGTATCTGAGGAAATAACTGTGCCCTCCAGGGTACACTGGGCAGCATCAAACAAAGAAAGGGTGAGAAGCTGTGATGTGACGAATGAGTCTGTGGTATTAAGGCAAAGGAAAGTACTTTATGGACAAGTAAACATATATTATTAAATTAATAATAATAGTAGCAATTTTAGAGGGATCTTTTCAGTATAGAATATTTTGCAAACAGTAGCTGATGAAGCTGTAAAGGTTTGGGCTGCTGTGCAGGGGGGATGACTTGTTCTGAGACCTTCAGACAGTCTATACTTATTTGTTTTCCTAGTTTTAAGTGAGGAAAGCTGGCAGAACAAGGAAATGTTTCTATTCCTCTAAGCACAACAAAGCAATCGTTTCTCTTGTAAACAGCTGAGACATCTTTCCTATCTAATGCAGTTACGCAGAATGATGGGAGAAAACTAAATTGGAGGGGGGAAAAAACTTAGCATTTACTCAAAGGAGAACATTACAGCAACTTGGGTAATGACAGAAGAGCCATACAAGGTGCCAGCTCCAGAGATGCTGTGGAGTGGAGTTCTATTAAAAGGAAAAGAAAAATGAGGAGTTTGTCCTGGATCTATGAAAACTCATTCATCAGGGAGAGGATTAAGCTGAAAGACTCACAAACATCATGCAAGTCCTTAGAACATGCTGTAACCACTGACAGTAAGTCATTTCAAAGACTTCATCTCTTAGTTCCTGGGGTTACCTTGATGCCACACGAGCCTGATGCCTCCCTGCTGTTTCATCACCAAAATTTTCCATCAGAAATGACAACTGCAGGCAGGGAGGAGATAAGAAACGAGATTCGTTTAAAAGAAGAAGATCACAGGGTTTTCACTTCCCTCCTGCTCTGATGCTGTGGATTGCTCAGTTGGCACCCAACCTTTGAACCCTGGCAGTGGGGAGGTGGCGTAGAAAGAGCCACGAAGGAACTGAGTGCCAGTTCCTGCATTTCTCCATCTTATACCCAACCCAAAGAGTGTCTTTTGTTTTCCCAAGAATTTGTAATGACTTTGTAATGTGGGTTTCCTTGCCACAAGCCATCATTTGCAGGTTCCACAGAGGCACTTTGATTTTCATAGTGAATGCTTATGGTCTCCTCTCCCCTTTTGCAGATTCCAACCTGGGGAAAATAACCCCACATGCACAGATTTATCCTAACTCAGAGAGACTTAGAGGGTTCTGTGTTGATTTTTATACATCTTAAGTTCCTCTTCTTATCTCCTAAAAATATTTTATCTGTGACAGCATGTTTCACCAGGATAGTCCCCTTTAACTTCACATGTTTTTAATATTTTAAGAATGAAGGGGAATTAAATTTAAGATTCTTAATAGAAAAAATGTAGAAAATGGGTAAAATGTGATCAATATTGAGAGCAGTTATTAAAACATTGAAGATAAATTAATATGCTTTGATTGACACTATTCACAGCTTTAAAGGTCAGATTGCAGCAAATTTATGAGTGTTAGAATAAAAGATACTTTTAATGGCACTAGTGAAAGATGAGTGCTGTTCTTATTATTAGTTCCCTGAAAAAGAACAGTATAAGCAGTTATTCTACAGGAGGGGGGTGGGGGGGGAGGAGAGTGAGAACAGTGAAAAGACACATCTGCAATTTAGTTTAACTCATCTTGTGCTCTGGACCCCAAAGTGCATCAATCCACACTCTCCTTACAAAGAAACAAGAGTTTTATTAGCACACAAACAATAGTTTTCCACTTTTTCATTCCATGCTCTACTTTTTTTCCCTGTTTCCCTCCAAATCTGCAGGAGGCACTGCAGTCTGTGATCAGAATCCTGTGTGATGCTTCATAAACAGATTGCAAAGTTCTCCCATGTTGGAGGAGCAGAGGGAGGTGTTGCACCTCATGAGATTTTACAGATGGTGATGGGGTTTGAGGGAGAGCACAGGCTGAGAGTGAAAACGCTTGAGACATCTCCAGACAACTCATCACAGTGCAGACATGTAGACATGTGCTCTTCCCATCCTGGCAAGACCAGCCTCTTCCCCTCCTCTTTTGCCCTTCCAAAATGTGCCATGTGTGTGTCTCTCTGTAAATCTTCTTTGCTTTCACCATACATCAGTCTCCCCAAAATCCAGACGTGTTCCCAGCTGGCACCAACCCTGTCCAAGGCACATCCCTCCTTCCAGCGGAACCGACTCCTGCACATGGGGAGGGCTGTTTGGGTAGCAGTGCTCTACATTACAGTATCACTGAGAGCCACCTGCAAATGAACTGCAATTTCTTCATCCTGCAGCCTCCTGTCTTAGCTTTATAGCTCTTAAAAGGCTCAGAAAATTGATTTAATTTAGGGTTTGGGCAGATAAGTATTCCATTAGTGCTTACTCTGACCTTTGCACATGCAAGATACTTGCTTTTCCTAATTCTAACATCATTAGTAGTGCGTAAGTTTTGAAATCTTCTTACACCTAAAAGCAGTAATGGTTATCTGCTATACTTGCTTAATGAGTCATAAAATGAAATGGTAGATTATTTGTTCTGCGTACAATTAATCCAATAGTTAAGTAATGGCCAAGGCTACTGAAAAAGGGCAACAAATCCAGTAAAACCTAGACAACATCCCAAATTATTGGCTTTACTGATCACAATCAATTAGACTTTTTCCACCCTAACTTAAGCAAAAATGGGAAAAGTTTTAGGTTTTTTGTTTCCTTTGTGAAGCTTCAATAGCAATTAGGCTTGCCTGTGTCATTCTGAGGGATGCTGGCTGTGTTGATCTTTGTTTGCTTTAATCATGTTAAAAGGGTTAAACCAAATACTCCAAGAGCGTATAGTGGAGCACTGAATGCAGCAGAGTGCTTTTATCCCACTAATGAAAAGAAATTGTTGAACAAGATTAGGTGCAAGTAGGCACTCAAGCCTGTTTCATGATTTGTGTGTAACAGGAACTCCTACAAGCAGTAAAGATGAATCAAAGTGAGAAAAGCTAAATTAATCAGTTTGGCAAAGTATTACTAGTAATAAGTAGCAGCGTTCCTAATATCGATCCCAAATTTTCATGAGCTTTCCTCATGGGACAGAATTCATTCATTAAGGCATTGTACAGCTATTGAACCTAACAGGTTCTTAGCTGGCAGGTAAGAAGGAAGTTTAGCACCCTGAGCAGGTACCCAAACTTCACAGTATCCTTTTCTGTAGTAAATGCATTGCTGACCTGGATGCTGATGCCACTGGCTTTCACTGAGATGGCTTATGGTGATACCATGTTCCTTGTAGTGGGTTTCAAGGTGCTAAGCTGGGTTCAAAAACGGTATTTCAGCAGCCAAACATTAATATGACCAAGTCTACAATAGAAGTAAATGAATGTACTACAGACGGAATCTGAAGTACACCACGTTCCTGGCTGAGGAGAAAATTTGTGTCCTTCCCACCCCAATCCCATGAGCTGCCTCTCCAAGATTGTCATTAAAATGTGTATACTTGCAAAGCTGGTGCAAATTTATTAAGCAGATGAATACATAAATAAACAAACAAACAGCTGGATGCAGACAAAAATTGGATCCTCTTGTCTGGTGATACTTTATTGCTGCTTTTATTTTAACTGATTGAATTTAACAAATGTTTTGTTGTGTACCACATATAAATGACAATTTGATTCAGACTCTAATTGTGTAAGTCTCACTATCTGTGTAAATATTTTAAGGTTTAAAAATTACATTTTTCATAACTGTGTCAGAAGAATCAGATTCAAACGTTGCTCAATATTGCAACAATGCAGGATATATAAAGGAAAACTAATAGACCACATTTGTTCTCTGAAGAAGAGCAGTTGCTGTGAAGGCAGATATTTCTGAGAGAGGAATTTTAATAAATGAAGTGTGGAAAATATTGCTATGTGTTTCAACATTACTCCTCCTTCATGCTGTATGTAATCTTACTATCATAAAATTTGTGTGTGTTCCTCTCAGTCCCTAAATCTGCATTCTGTTTTTTCAAAGGTCTCTGTCACATTGGTCTCGTCCTTCAGCCCATGCTACGCTACCCCCTCTCTCAGCATTTTCAAACTTTTTTCCCAAACCACTTGCAAAGCCCTAAACAAAATCTTGGACATTCCTAAGGTGTTGGACTTGCTCTCAGCAGCCAATTGTACTTATGACCTTGGCCAAACCACTTAATCTTTTGCAATAATCAATGTTTTATATTTGCACAATGTGCTTTATTATGTTTCAGCTTCAACGCCATGAAAAGAATTGGCTTTGACAATATTTTAGATCATTGCGGACATCACTGAATCCTCCAAGGCCTAACTGTCATTTTTGAGGATTTCAGCAACAGGGCAGGTTGAGGAGCTGTTGCACAGTACATCTCCAAAATAGTATTGGGAACATACTCAAAGACTGGGGGGAAAGGCAGCAGCAAATTGTCACAACGGGGAACTCTTCAGAGAGACATCACCATAGTTTGACACTTAGTTGATATAATTTACTAAAAGATCTTTGACTCCTAGAAACAAGTATCAGAATAACATTGCAGTACTTTTTCCTTCAGAGGCAGTTAAAAAGAATAATTTCTTTTATAGTTTTCATCAATTCCATTAATATTTTTTTCTCTCTTTCTTTTGAGCTAATCCAAATCTTGCAAGTTAGAAATTTTTACAGCAGCAAATGCTGTATTTTTAAGGTAGGGGATGCTCAACCTTGATAATGAGCCAATCTTCTAAAACCTCCAAAGGTGTGACAAAGATGGGAACAAAGAATCTCATAACTTCTCAGTGAAAGCTGTGAATATGTGTCTTCATCTGGGGAATGGTTTGAGTTGTGGCCTGTTTTTACACAGGGATTTTTAAACTGCATTTGAAACAGTAGGTGAGCTCACATGGAATTGAAATATCCCTCTTATTTCATTTATTCTTTTTGTGCTTGTGTAGCAATTTAAAGATGCAGGAGTTTTCAGTATTATCTGAGGTGTCCAAGAGCTCGAGTTGTTCCCGTGCACTCTTCTCTATTGTCAGCTGCAAAAGTCTTAAAAGTTAATGTCCACTGAAATTGTTCTGGTTTTACTACCACCTAACTGTAATTTGTTCTGATTTATACCCCTGCAAAAAAGGTCAAAATGGATGAAAAAAAAGACCAATATATAAAGTTCATATAGAACATGTGTGGACATAAACATTCAAGATCGCGTGTTCTGGTGCATCTTATCACCAAGCAGAAGTTGTTTATGTAAAATGAAAAATTGACATAAACCTTCATACTAAACAGAAATAAAACTGGATGTGTTGTGAGGGGAGGGCCAGCAAGAGGTGCTGAGTTTTGAATGCAGGTTACTCTGTGTATTTTTATTTTAAGAGAAGATTTATTCACAGCTGTCAATTTTTGAATCTCATTTATGCTTGGTTATATCAGGGCTCATTCTGTAGACAGCAGCCCCTGAAACTGTTGGACAGTTGAATGGATGTGTCTCTGAATCTTTCATCTTTCACACTTTACATGTGGTTTCAAGCCACTAACACCTTACATTTTCCTTTACGTATTACATATTGTAAAAATACATCTTCTCCAGGAGTCCTCTGAATGTATTTCAGTTAGGAACTGGATAACTAACTCTGCTTCTAACTCTGACCTTTTGAACTTTTTTTTCCTTCTTACTTCTTTTCCACCGTCTCAAGTTTAGATGGTAAAGTTCACCAGTAGTATGTATGGTAGATTTTAAGATTTCTATTTTATTTGGATTTTTTCTATTTGAGCAACTGTTTGGAGGAAATTCTACATTGAGACATTATCAGAGGCAATGCTGGAAGGAGCAGAAAGCTGATGATTGCTCTTAGGAGGACATGGATCACTGAACTCTGAATAATATTTGCAGTTGGGCTTGTTTTCACATCTTCAGGGTATGAAGAACTCAATTCATCTTGCAAAGCCATGAGACTTGTACAGAGTCTGGTACAGACCTGGGATATGATATCAGCCTGTTTCATCTTGGGGTTGGGGTGAGAGGTTGGAAGTGCAGAGGATCTGGAGGGAATAAGAAGATTGAGTAGAGGCCTGGAAGTCTCTCCTGTACTTACCCAGCAGGCTGCTGGGCTGTGTTCAATGTGAGGTTGGTGTTTCCATCAGCTGCAGCTGCAATGCAGGACGTGTTGTTGGATACAGTAATGCCTGCAGGATGAGAGTCAAGGCTGTCCGTGGCATGGGAAAACAGCACAGACTCCTTGGTTTTTTGAAGACATTGACTGCTGTGGTGTAATTAATGTTTTCCCACTCTAATGTATGCAGAGGAGTTGCCAAAGAGGAAGATCCATGAGCTACTGGCTCCAGTTCAGTGAGGCTTTAAAATTTCTGTTGTTCTTTATGCTCAGCTTCTGCATTTTCCACTCCTGCAAGTTGTTGCACATCCTGCCTCCGTCACTTCTGAACTTAAATATTTCCAGCAGAGGTTCCAGCTATGTTCCCACGAGTGTTGGCTCTGCCCTGAGCAGTGTCCCCACCCTGGGGCACTGGAGGCCCCCCATGTTTGCCACATGCAGGTGGCAAAAGAGAAGACACAACCTGCAGACCTGTCTGCTTCAGTTCAATAGAAATAGTCTATGAGATGCAATTAAATATACTAAAGATTTTGTGTGCCTGCTGATTTTTTCTTCTTCAGGTCCGACCCAACATCTCCCCACTAAGGAATTCATAACTTAACTGCATAAATAAGTGCTCAAATCTCCTACTTATGTCTTTAATTACCTCATGGATTAGGCTAACTCTGTCCTTATTGACCTGGTCTGTTGGCTTTAAATGCTTCTTAACTTGCTTTGCTGGATTTATTCAGGCAGTTCCTGGAGAAACTATTTTGCAATCTGAATTTGCATAAAGGATGTGAAACATTGCATGTCCTGTAAAAGAAAGATCAGGAATTTGTCACAAGCCCAGCAATTGCACATTTTCAAAGGTTATAAAGCTGCTAGGTATGTGATAAATGCTAGTAGAAACACTGGCTTCACTGCAGCATGAGTGAAATTCTTCCCTGGAGGAATTTTTATAGGGTTCCCAAAGCTATGCAGTGACTTTCCTGCAAATATTATTGTGAAACAATCGTTTTGGGATCCAGTTGTGTTTTTTCAGCTGGGAGTTTGTCTTGTAATGTTGAACTGCAAGCAGAAGTCAACACTGACACTTGATACAGCTACTCTAAGTGTCTATCCTGAGACATAAGCAATCTGTATGCTTTCCTTTGTTTCTCTTTAAAAGTAATTTTCTTTGCTTTTCCTGCAGCAAACTGTCCTACTGAAAAACCACTGAAAAAATCTGGGACAGGGAGTTCTAAATTGCTTGGATGGGTGCTGGTTGGAGACTTCTCTCCAGGACCACAGGGCTTAGCAGTGAGTTGGGACTTCACCAAAGCTGGAAAGCAGAAACAGACACCACTGTGGTGTCTTTAAAAACACTCTGTTGTGAGACAGATAAGGATGAAAGTGCCTTTTTTATGACTCTGAGGTCCCTAGTTAGGATTTCTGGAGCTGGATCTAGCCTGATCTAGCCTGTAGACACAAAAAAGGGAACTTCAGCCCAGTGAAGTGTAGCAGAGCTCTGACTTGAACATTTGTCTGTAAGAGGCTGAGCATCAGCGAGCCAGAATGTCAGGCGGCCACTCCATCAAGATGGAGGGAATAACAGAGGGACCTTCCTTTTTGGTAATCCTTTCAGTGGGAAAGCTGAGAAAGACAGCATGTTGGCAGCCACTGTTGAAAAGCAACCAAAAATATGTGTGAAAAGATTATTTTTTTCACTGCTCAGATGACAGTAGAACCTCAGATAAGTCAGATTGAGACATCCGAGGGGAAGCAGAGCTCCCGCACACAGGTGGGTCTCAATTACAAGGTGATCCTCCTGCAAGATAACCATAGAAAGACGTGATTTCAGTGTTTTCTTCAGCTTTACTGCTGGAGATCCTTGCTTGTCAACTGTGAGAAATTGCAGGGCTGGAGAAAACACTCACTATAGAGGTTAAGTCTATTTAAATAAAGACCTGCTATCTGCAGCTAACTGCAGGCCCTGGCTTGGATTGGTTCTGTGTCCACTTTAGCTGTATTCTTTAAACTGTGCAATTTTCAAATTCTTACCTGCATACTAATGGGATAGTGTGGGACAGAGTTCATGCTGTATGTTGATGGCAGCAGACAAGTGAAATTGTAGCTTTCACTGTTTGTGCTCCTGACAGTGTTTGTCCTTTTTAATAACAGAAGCAGTGACACTGCTGCAAACATTTCTCTCTAAATGAGGCGCTGGTAAGTGCTGAAAATTTACCTTTGCCTTCTTCCAAGCCCCCCTGTTCAAAGAGCTATACAACATAATTTTCTTTGCTGTTTCTTCCAAGCATTTTCAGTTAAGAAACTTGAATATTCATAGATTTGGATGAGCAGAAAAAAAGCTTGTTTCTTTCCATGTGAAAATGAAAGAGGAAATTAAAACATACTTTCCATGCTGCTAGTACACATTTCAGTACAACATCAATGGTATATATGCCTGATTACTTTCCTGTGGAATAATTTTCATGAAATCGTTGATATTAAAATTCAATATACTGTTTTGACTAAGCCTCACTGGGGATAGCACAGTCTCTCATTATTTCCTTTTCAGCATAGACATAGCTCATAGTATGGATATGCAGATCTTTAATGCAGCAGTGGAATTGTAAAATATGGATATTTTTCAGCTACTGCAGAATTTAGCAGGCCTGGTGAATTGTGTCTTATAGCCACTTCATTTTCTCACTATTTTTTAAATGCCTGTCCTGTGCCAAATCATGTCTTTTATGTCAAATATGAGACATAGAGAAGCATTCCTGTGGGGGAAAAAAAAAAAAAAAAAAAAAAGGTGTCCACCAGCCTAAAGCTTTTCTTTACAAATTTATTCTTTAAAGCCACAACAGGTATGGGGTGAACACTCTGCATTGAATACACTGCCTGGCAATGCAGAGGGCATGAAGCAAGGGCATAAATGGGGAATAGCAGCCCTTTGCTTCCCTGCAGCCCCTCCAGTGGTCAGCTTGGAGCCCACCCACACAGGGCAGAGCAGCCCCCAGGCTACCTGAACCTGTACCAGGTGAAGTGCAGGAGTAACATCTGTCTGACAGGGTTGCTGCTTTGTGCCCGCCCTACCTCCTTCCATGTGCTTGTAACTGTAATTTGGGAAGGACCTAAAATGAGATCTGCTCAGCTGTGCCCATCACTTGTTGGGGACATGGCTAGAGGAGACCGTGGTGCTGTTTGCTGTCCTCGCACCATGTCTGTGTGGTACAGCCCCAGACAAAGGACATATTTCAGGCCATTTCTGAGTGCTAAGGGATGCTGACTACAGGTTGGATACAGAGAGTACTGGCCTGCATTCCCCCAGGCTGCTGCTACTGTGCAGAAAATTGTGTAGTCTTTAAAATCACCTTTGCTCGTGTTGCAGTTCTGTCACCTCAAAAGGCTCCATATAGACTGGTCAGCACAAAATCCCAGCAAGATTAATTCTCTTTTTGTGTCCTTTCTTGTGACTGATGGATCTGAGGACCTTCCATCCTCCAGACCGACTTCCAACTCCCCAGCACCTCAGAAAGCTGGGCTGGGGGTTGAGAGTCAGGATTTAAGTCAATGTCCCAGACTTTCCTATGTGGAAATCTCAGATCACAGCTATGCACAACCTCTGCTGCACCACTCTGGGGAGTCCTGAAATGGAGGTGCAGCATCTCTGCACTGCTGAGAGGGTGCAGCTGAGGGAAAGCAATGCATGAAGCATCCAGTCCTTGCTCTGTGTCCTAAGACATAAATCTCTACAGAGGAAGACAGGCAGCAGAGCTGAATTTCCCATTTCAAGGATTTGGCGTGTCAGAGTAAATATCTAGCAATTCATAAAAATGCATTTTAGATGCTTTTCTTTCCAGGTCAAATGTTGCATAATATCACAATATCATAATATTCGATGTATCTGCTTCCAAAAGGTTACATTTTGATATCAAATAGTTTGAAAAAATGGGGAAAAAAACCCCTGATTAATTTGTTCCATAGAAATTGTAGAGATTTTGCAAATGTTTGGAAAAAAAATCCCTTTCCTAATATAACACGAAGTAACATTACAGCAGCAGATCTCACGGATGATTACCATGGCTTTTAGTGACAAGGGTTAACCAATTTAGTAATCTGGGTCTGACAGAGCTTTGCAGAGTAAGTCTCTCAGTGCTTTAGGACTAAATGCTTCACTTAGATTTTGGGAAGCCAAAAGATTGATTTTCTTTGCCTTTTGATTAAGAGAACAGGATTTGGACATGAAAATCCAATTAGATGAATGCTGAGGGTGGGAGGGAGACAGGGAGAGAAAGAGATGGATGGCATACAAATCTGCTGCAAACAGACCTTATTCTGAAATCTGGACTACATCTCTTCTGGCTTTCAATTAATTGTAAAACAGCTGTTCTTCTTTCCCTGTGCACTGAGACAAAAGATCACAAAGTTTTGGAATTGGCAGGTGATAAGGAAAACTTGAAGCCATTGAAAATAAATAACAGGGGTCTTAAAAAGTGAGAGAAGGCAACACTTTGTTATCTCCAGTATTTCTTGCAGTTAAGTATCTTGAATGATCTTACGTGCTTTACTATCAATAAACCTTGCAGCAAACTCCATCTGTCTGTCATTCATAAAATAAGATGTTACCATTTCGCAGAACCATAAACCACATTGGGAGTTTATCCAAAAAGCAGATGATAAAAGTCAAAGTATAAGGATCCAAACACTTTCTAAGTGAAAGACTCTTTGAAGCAGCTGTTTTCCTTTATTATTAGAGATAATTATACTGTCAAAACAGCAGAGTATTAACTTTTCACGTGTCTGGTTCACCTGTTTATAGAGTGCTACCCAAGTGCAGACGTGCCAGATGCACCCTGCCAAGAGTGATGGGGAGCAATAAGGCTCTCTACGAGCCTGGAGATTGCTCTCTTCGTGCAGAGCAATCAACCACCTAATCCATCTGGGAGCTAGCAAGGGCTTGGGAGAAATCCTTTGAAGGAGGAAAAACCTTGCAATGGACCTTATGGCTCTGTCCTTGCTTCGCAATTTCCTTCTAAGTTCCAACCAGTCGTGGTGTGAAGCATGTTGGCTCTTTTTCTCCAAAAAACTTTTGTTTTGTGCTTGTGTCTGCAAATTGCTGCTCAGCAAACAAAAGAGTGATTTGTCTGAATGTTGATCTTCATCCTAATGAGGGCTTGTGGCAATAAGTTCCACAGACTCATTCGTGTCTTCATGGGGTAACTTGTAACAGCAGTACAATAATTGCTGGTTTTATATCCATAACCCAGATTCAGGAGAAAATGGGCAAGGCACTCCCATTACTGACATCTTTGTCACTACATGGAAAAATGACCTACTGCTGGAATTTCAGGGATTGTTTCACAGCAATAAATAAAAAGCAGCTGGAAAAGATGATAAAAAAGCAAATTTAGTACACAAAAGACAAATGCATATTTGACAGAAACATTTCAGTTTTTCATCTATCTAGTTGGGATATAAAAGCATGGATTTTTCACAAGTGAAACCTGAGCATTGCTGTGCATTGCTCAATTAAAATCTACTGAGTTTTACACTAATTTCCTTTTGATCCGTGTTTTAAGAAAATAGCTATATTCCTCTCTAAGTGTGTCTTCACAACTTTCTGCAGCTATTGAACTTGAAACATTTTCTCTTATCTGGGGAACACTAACCATGATAAACAACAAAATAATCAGGGCCAAATGTGAGTTTTGGCAGTTGTTTTGGATTTTCAACATTTGGTACATTAGGGACGTGCGCAGATCAAAATCCTGGAGGCTCTGTAAACATTGCAGCCCAGAAGCTCATATGTATTCCAAAGCTTTTATTTTCCTTTGTGAACACAACCTGGTTGGCCGTGATTAGTGGTTGTTATGATTTCATCTAGAAGCCACTAACTGCAGTTAAAAAAAAAAAAAAATTAACAAATTCCCATAGAGCAAAATATGTTAACAAAAAGAGTAATTGTTTAAAGTTAGCACTTCTCTTATGCAGCTCTAACTGAAATTTTCCTCTATATACCCATATATGTGTGTACAAGCATAGAAATAAGTGTGTGGTTGGGCCACCTGAGATTGGGGCATCTGAGGCATCTTGCCATGGTCTGAGCCTGGCAGAGGGATCCTGATGGGACACTGTGTGACAACAGAGCAGGTCACCAGTGAACTGCATGAAAAATTAATTTACTGAAATTAGTGGCTTTGTTTTATCCCCATTTTGGAAAGGGCTGAAGACATCTGGACCCTACTAGAAAGAACAGGCCAGACAAAAACTGCTTTTAACACTAGAGAAAAACCACACAGTTCTTGTCTCAAGTACATAATTTATCTGCCATGACTTTAAAAGGACTCTGAAACTTTATATTGCTTTAAAAAATGAGGATTAAAAGTTGTATTGTGTTAATAAATGGCTTCTTCTCTGACCCATCCTGTACCTGTGGTGACACATAAAATACTGTTTCAGGTAAACTGAGGCCAGTTATGACTGAGATAAAATATTTGTTTTCTTGGACTATTATTTCTTGAATGATAAATGTGTGAATAGACATAAAAACCAAATTCTCTTCTAAAGGATAATGCCATTATCAACTGAAAACTTTAAAAAAAAAAAAGAGTCCAAACCCAAGCTGTTTTCAGTGAATTTAAAGTTGTTACTGAGGTATTATTACACTGAGAGAACCCAGGCTATGTCCTTTGTTTCCCCACGTTTCTGAGAAGGGGTAAGAGCCAGTTTACCTTTAACTTTTCAGGAGAACACAAGAATAACAGACCCATCGGTGTTCTATGCTCTCAGCAGCACCAAGTGATGAGTTGTGTGTGTGCTGCTGTTGAGACATCTAGGCAGCATCTGGATCCCACTAGAAGTTTATCTCCTTTTTGACTTATCTGGTAGGCTGTGTTATAAAGAGGAAAAAAATTGCATGTGGAAGAGTTGCATTTACACAAAGGCAGCACTGGAATTGGCTTTTTTATTATTATTATTATTGTCATCTGAATGCAATGAGGAGCCTAACTGATCTACAAGAAGTCAGCATTATTTTACTAAATCAGCTCTTAACTGATTGTGTCTTGCAGTATTAGGTTCATTCTTCTCTTTTTCCCTTGCCATCTCTTATGCAAGTCAATAATCTGTCCTCTGATTGTTAAAAGACTGCAAATCACTACACTTCTATTATTTACCACTCATCTGAAACTCCCACCCACTACTTATTCTCTTCTGTGTATTTAACTCACAACTACCCAGCATATATGTCAAAATAGTTTTTCACATTTTCTTTAAACAGCAGCAATTAATTGCTGTGATTCTGCACATTCCAAAGAAGCCCAGAAGGTATAAACTCAGACTTACTCACATTTTCTATGTGTATGTAGCAGATTGTACTGACATCTTAGCAACACAATTAATTGGATCTATTTCTTAAGTGGTTTTTGCTATAGAAGGAATATCCGAATTAGAGGAATGCCTTCTGGTTAATACATGTGCTTCATATTTTCTGTGTTCAGTATTGCTATAATTGAAAAAATAATACTGCAAGGTAATATGATACCCATAAAAGTGAAAGGGACACCTTTATATTAGTGTTATATTAGTGTAACTAAGTCCTTTTGAAAAAAATTACCAAACCTGCTGATCCTACTCAAATCAATATTCCACTGTGTGGCTTTTACCACCCAGGGTTTCTAGGCTATTCAAATGCAATCATTTATCAGATAAACTAATAGTGCAGGATGGGGAAATAGTTTTATATATTTACTGTCATTCAGACTTTTAAATGTCACGTAACAGCACATGATTTTTGTATGAACTAAACGTGCCAGCCCAGCAGCACACACATGAGAATCCTGGAAATTGTGTGATTTCCAGGTTCTGGGAAGATTTTGTAGCCATTTGCTTTGATTTCCAGAAACACTGCCTGGCTCACTGAGAGCACAAACTGCAGTTGCTGAAACTGCTGCCCAACTTCAGCTTTTTTCTGTCTTTAATCACTGGAACACTGTACATGGGAAAGACATTTAGATGATGAAAGGATCCTGTCTTTCGAATTGGCAGTATATTTAAACAGAAAGAAAGCAGAAAATTAGTTTTTCTCTGGTCTGTTTGTTGTGTATTTTCTAAGAGATAGTGACATTAAAGGAGCATTTGTCTGAAGGCCTCACATGAGATCAGGGCTCCATTGTGTTTGTGTCTGAAGGTGCCCACACAAGAAAAATATGCATATTATTATTATTATTATTATTATTATTATTAATAATAATAATTATTACTGTTATCATTTTCATCCCAAAGATAAACAGTCACACCCAAAGGGCAGGAAGAACAAAGAATATATAGAGAGAAGGAAAACACATCCTGTGGAGATGTGTCAGGATCAAGGATGGATATTATGGGATGGACACTTTTGGCCATCACCACACGCTTGGTTTGCTGCTCTGCACCAGGGCAATCAGCTGGAGCTCTGATCTGAGCCAGTACTGGCATGAGATTTAGGCTTTCACATTCCTTACCTCCACTTAGCATTCACACAACTGCTCTCTTCCTTTCACCAAATTCATTAGCTGGCACCCGTCTTTGTGGGCTCACAGAAGGAAGGTGGTCTCTCCAAGGGTCGTGGTTTCTATGAGGGTGTTCAGACGTTTGATGAGGTCTCACAAGGAATTCTACAGGGCCAGGGAACTAAATGGGAATGTCCCTCTTCATCTGAGCTTGTGGGTGGGTGGCACAGGTCTGCAGCCATCAGTCCTGGAAGTCCTTCAGGCTGCAGGAGCCATGGAGGCAGCAGGTAGGATGGTTATGTGGGAGGACGTTTCTCATTAAAATTGCTCATTACCAATATGTATCTGGAAAAAGACCTTTTTATGGCCAACTGACATTTTCTAGCAATAAACTGTTCACCATAAAGGTCCTGATACACGCTGTTTGTGGGATTTAGTTTTCTTAATCAGAATGTTTTGCTCTTCTGTGTGATTCTGCAAATTGCTAAACTACTGTTCCATTCTGTTTTTATAATTCCACTGTAAACATTTCCAAAAATCCTAAACAACAAAAACCCAACAAAGCAAAACAGCCCTATGCTGCTTTCATTTAAATATTTCTTAACCAAGCGGATTTCCAGTAAGTAGAATCCAGAATTATTTTGTTTTAGGAAAGCAAAACAAATCCATGAACTAAATAATCTCTCATTTTCTCTTCAATTTATTGTTTCTTTAAGTGACTGGGAGAAGTCTTAAGCCTTGCACTTTTCCTGCAATGGATGGGAGTTCAACCATTTGGAGGAAATGTGTTAAGCTGATGGCAATGAATTGTACTGCCATTTGCATAAAGTAATTTATGTACATGCATTTCAGGGTAAAAGTGGAGCCAAAACTTAAGAAGAATCCAAAGTGCTTATTAGATGTTTCTGAGACACAGATATCTCTGAATACCCAGGCCGTTTGTCAGTGAGTTTAGTTTGTGTATTTTATTTCTATTGAGCCAGACTAAAAGAATTTGGTTTTAGCAGGGAATTTGTTTTCTAACAAGAGAATTCCAATCCTGTCACCCTACTGACCATTAGACATTAATGTCGTGTTTACATGACATTCAGTATCAGTGAGGGAATATCCAAAAAAATAAAAGACAGAAAGAAGACAAAAGGAATCTTCTGGCCTTTTTCAACATGCGAACTCTGCCTTCCCCTCCAATATTCAAATAAAGTAACAGTGGATGTTTAAACAGAGATTGCAATCCCAAACACTCCTTGCCTGTTTAATTACATTTCTGGAAGGTTACAGCTCTCCAGCAAATCTGGACTTTGTTTTTACAGGCTTCTCAAATTCTCTGATTACTTTGACCCTGCAGCTTCGATTCACCTCCATTATTCGATACAGAGCAAACCCAGTCACCCCTGCTGGAGCAAGTGCCAGCTTTTCTCCTCCATTCACCAGGGACAGAGTGCTACAACAAGATTTTCCTCTTTATTTTCACTTTCTGAACTTTGTGTTACAGCCCACAGCAGTTTTTGCACACACAATGTGATGTCTGGAAGGTGATTCTCGCCTTGCAACACAGAGCAAGCACCTCCTGCCTTTACCTGCTCTTGAGGGGCAGGTGACGGGGAAAATCCCCACCAGTACCTGATCAGCCCCTTGGTATTGAATAATTTGGAGGGCTAATCTGCAGAAATAGACAGAAGTAACATTAGAAAGCAAAACAAAACAAACTAACAAACAAACCCCCCCAAAGTTAAACTCAGCAACCATCACATTTAGATTTCAGTTAAGGACATGAAATATAAAAGTTTGCTATCACATTATATGCACATACTTGATACTCACAACTCTATCTGTATTTCACCATAATTAGGTTCACTAGCCCTCCATATATTTTTCTTCTTTCTTCATTTGCATGGGGCTTATCACTTTATCCTCACTCTCATCTAAAGGTTCTTACAGTTCCATGGGAAAGGAGACCCTTTTATGTCAAAAACACATATCTAGATCTTTGTAAATGGTGTATATGTTTCCTGCTGAGGTCTGAGTAAGCTTTCTCAAATAGAGTCTATTAGCATTTTAATAGCATACTCACTCTAGGAAGCCTTTTTGTTTCACTAGGCAAATATGAAAATATTCTATATTTGCAAAACACTGATTGGATGCCAGTTACCCATCAGATGTGACCCACATCACATGGAAAGTCAGGCCATCATAAACATCATAACAGTAACAGCAAATAAATAGCTATCAAATGATATAAAAACCTCTGCTTACAGATCCATACTCTGACACCTCTAAGCAGTTTCACAGTTTTGCACTCTGTGCTTATATTTGAATTGCAAACGTTGGTAAATTCTGATGTCTCAATACTTATAACGCAATTTAACACCTCGCTGTAGGAGCATACACACACTTTCAAAGGTAGTTGATTATTTTTTTTTTAAATCTCCTGGGCAAATATTCTCCCCCAGATTGTCTTGCTATCAAACATTTTATACCCATGAGATCATTTTGATTCCCCTTTGCCCACGCAGGGAAACACTGTGTTCAGTGAAAGATCACCCAGGGAATTTCCTCTATCTGATTCCTTCTGGAAATGGATATGAAAAAGGAAATTTGTCAGTTCTGCAGATACTCTTACCCCATTTATCAGTATCAGGGCAGACTTTCGTTGTGCCTAGGCTGCCACAGCCCTGCTCTACAATGCAGAGAGCTGATGGAGAGAGTGACATTCTGTATCTGAAGACAAAACATTGGCTTTGTTGCTGCAGTCTTTGGTAGAAACCATAAAGGTTTGTTTCTTGAAGGTTCTTTGTTCCAGACCTATCCAATGAACAAACTCTTCTGTTTGTAGGCTGAGCAAAATAAGGAAATGCGGAAAAGCCAGAAATACTTTATACTTTCCTGTGATCTGATGGCACAGAGCCTTACACTTTATATATATTTAGAAGATGAATCAAAACTCTGTTTTTCTGTGTTTCTAATTTGTATGAAAAGATATATTTTCTATAGAAAAATGCAAGTCATGCTCTTGCACTCTGATTCCCCAAGCTCAGCTCTGCTGTAGGCTACACTCAACCTTGAATCGATAGCTGAAATAGAAAGGTCCTAAAAACCATCAAAGTAACAAGTTATATTTTGCAAAAATGACAAATAACTTTGTCCTCGCAGAACATGGAAACAACTTTACAAGCAAAGCAATAAAAAAATGCATTGTTATTGCTTGAGTATATTATAGCCCTCATTTGAAAAGAATCTCAGTCTGGTTTGAAATCACTCTGTGCATATGTTACAGAAAATCTAGAAACATTTTGTTCTTTATTAATGAAGCATGAAGAAAATGATACTGAGCATATTTTGTTAGAAGTTTCAGCTTCCTTATGCATGTTATACGTTAAGTCTTCCCTAATTAGATTTTTGTAAGTTTAAAAGCTCAAGGAAGACAAGCACACATGACTATTTCTATAATCACATGGGATTTGCCCCCCAAAATACTTTCTTTTGTTTGGCACACTTCATCCTAAGATAATTCTTCTGGCAGCTGGAGACAGAAGAAGAATAACTGATCTTCTCCTTGCTTGCAATTATGGAAAGAATTTAATCATGAGTGTTCTGGGGCTAAAAAGGTGGCTTCTTGCTTAGCATTATTTATGTGTGATTCCAGAAGAGTGTACTCAGTGCCAATTTGGGCTGTGATGTATGTCAATAAAGATGCTTGAGGAGCTCCACCCTCCTGCAAGCCCAGAGAGGCTGTGGATGCCCCATTCCTGGAGGTGTTCAAGACCAGGTTGGATGGGGCTTGAAGCAACCTGGTTTAATGAGAGGTGTTCCCGGTCATGGCAAAGGTTTGGAACGAGATGGTTTTTAAGGTCTTTTCCAACCCAAAACATGCTGTGATTCTATGATTCTAAGACAACCCTACTCTGCTATGACAGGCAGGTAGGGCTGCCCATGCTGGTGAGCCTCTGTTGACATCCTCTTTTCTTTCTCCCACATTATCAGTTCTTCAAATCATCTTTGTAACCTCTGGCAGGGCTGGTAATGCACTGCTGAGTCCCCTGAGACCTTTCCTTTGCTGAAAATGCCCACAAGCCAAATACTGAGGGTTTCACCTGAAGAGACAATCCTAACATAAGGGAAAGCTGGTGGCTTTGCCTCTGAAGAAGCCAGCACATTTCTTCTGTTACTCTCAATGGTTTTTGTGGTGTGATACTGAAATAATGAGACCTTTGTCACGATGCAGGTCAGGCCCGGTATTATAGCCAGCAGTCATAATTTGACAAAAAGAAAACTCTGCATTGTGGTTGTTCCAGACCCAGTTTCAAGTCTTTAGAAACATTTGGGGAGTGAAAAGCTCTAATTCAATCTGCTCAAGAAGGAGAAACTTTTCTGCTGCACAAGGATGAGGACTGTGAGCTCAGTGCAGTGACAGAAATCAGAGTGTTGCACAAGGCAGAATTCCAGTTTTCAGGGTTTGAGTGTGGATCAGTATTGGATAGCTCATACAGGCAGGGCTCGGACAGGAATGGCAGCACAGTGGTATCTGGAAGGAGACAGTGTCACTTGTTACTCAGCTTGAGAAATCACAAATGAAGGATGCTCAGAGCCCAGCGAGCCAAGGGGCAGGAGGGGCAGCAGCTGGCCAACCAACCTCTGCATGAGCCCTGCTGTCCTCTCTCACTGGGCATGGACAGTTTGGAATTGCCATGCATGCTCTGTGTGCCTTTCTGTTAAACATGTAATCCCCAAATTATAATGTGGCTGTGTTTATAATTCAAACTATAATGAAAAAGGAAATTAAAGCCTTTCTAATTTATCAAAAGAATGAAAATTGCATTGAGAAAGAAGGGAGGAAAAAGAGTTTTCACTCTTTTGGGATTTGAGAATATTAGTCCTGCAGTATTTTTTTTCCTGGAGAAAAGGAATATTAGATATATTAATTCTTTTGTCCTTTCCTCTTCAATGTTCTAAATTCCTTGTATTTAGGGGAAAAAATGCTGCTATCCAACTCTGAAACTTTATTTCTCATTTTCTAGTATTTCAATGCATATTCTCTGTTCTGCAGAATATTTTCTCAATGAGCAAAGCAGGTTTCTTACAGATAAAAATAATTGTTCTATAATAAGCAACAGAATGAGCACACAAGTGACCTGTGTGAAAAACCTTCTCATGTGTGACAGGCAGAGGTGTGCATGTGGGTATATTTTTGTACATGAGATACGTTTTAACACTCTAATTAAGCCACTATTTAGTATTAGTATATGCCAACTTTTTTCAAAATTTGTTGCCTCATAAAAATTGAAAATTATTCTCTAAAGAGGGGGGGAAGTTCAGATCCTTGAGCACCAAGCAGTTAAATAGACAAGAGAATTTTACGCCTGTGGGTTTTAAAATTCCTTGTTCCCCTTCATTGCACATTTTGTAGCTCTATCTTTCAGGCAGTTTTGTTGTTCATTATGTAGAGAATATGGGAATACAACATTTGGCTTAGAAAGTCTGGGATTCTCTTGCTCCTGAAGCCTCTGAGCTGCTGCCGGCCCTGGCTCAGGCACCTCTGTGTGCATTGGTCCAGGGGAGCTAAAACCTGATTTACAGGGGAATGGGAAAAGCAATTGCTATCCCCACTTAGCTGTCAACAAACAGAGACACTGACAAATTAAAGGACTGGCCCAAAAGAAATTTGTAGAAAAAATGAAGCTATGGGCTGGTTTTCCTGAAGCCAGAATTGATGTCTCTGCCACAGGGATGGTCAGCAACCATCAGGAGCAATATGATGTATAAATAATTCTTGTATTTATTTCCTCAGTGAACTGGACCTGGAGAAACCTTTCTCCTCAAGTACCCTAATCTGCTTTATTTTGTTGTGCAGAGATGTTTGGAAGGTGAAGAGAAGTGAGGAAGGGCAGTTAAGCAGTTGCATCAGACATTGGTAGAGGTGTTAAGGGGGCCAGGAGAATGAATGGCCTTAATAAAGCAACAGAAAGCCTCTTCAGGGTGAACACAAAGATGGTGACATATCCTATAGCCCTAGACTCTAAGAGCTTTTTGTGGTTGCCTTCAACATTTTGACTGCTGAAGGAAATAATAGTGACTGTGGGTACCTCCAATGACAGAGGAGACGTTACTGAAGAAGAACAGGTCACAAAATAAAAAAGGCAAGACCTGCTAGAAAAGAACTTGGCTATTTGACATGACAGTAGGGTAGACCAAGGCAGAACAGAGCAAGGGCTTTGGGCTCGGTGTTGCTGCAGGTCCTGTCACCAAAAAGGTATTGAGCCAAATCAGCACGTCTTGGAGATAATACACCAGCCTTGATTGGGCCACTGTTTTTATGAGGTAGTTTTCAGGAAACAGGTCCCAGTTATAGGAAAGAGATGAAGAGTATCATAGAAATTTAGTGCATATAATCAAAACCTTTATTTCCTCATTTTGGAGCTCTGAATTTATGACCAGAGCTGCCAGGAGGAGGATGGGAGCTCTGCACATGAAGTGACCTTTGCAAACCTGGCTTTGAAAGTTTGCCTTTGGAGGATATGGAAGAAATTCCCCTTTTCCACTCCTTGGAAGGAAGGAGGATGTTCTCTGACCAGTAGTATTTTCTTAAGAGGCATCCCCCAACAAAAAGCACAAACTGTGGAAATACTTGTCTCTGTATTTAAAAGTGCGACAACATGCCCAGGGAAGGAGCCCAGGGAACGGGCAGTGTGTGGCTGAGCGTGGGATGGCAGCTGAATCCTGAGAGAGGGCACAGCACAGAGCCTGGGTCTCCGTGGGAGATGCATGTGGAGATGGGAGAGTGTGCACTGAGGCAAAGTGCACCTGCAGGAATAAAATCATCTGAATAAAGCTGTTAACTTACAAACAAATGGAATATTGAACTAATTTAAAAGTGACACAATAAAGAAACAGTCAGGGACCACAGTTGCATTCAAGTGACTATTTTTAGGTTGTATTTGTTAATTGCATAGTAGAAAGTAGGTGTAATTACAAAGACAAATGTTCTTGGTAAGTGGAATAAGCTTTTTTCTGCCCGGTGTCTCCTTCAGAGGAACTCATACATTTATTTCTAGTGCTTTTCTAAGAGCGAAAGAGCAAGTTTACTAAAGAGGTAGTAATTGGTATGAAACAGGCAGCCAGTTAAAACTGAAAGCACTTGTACCCACTTCCCTCTTCATTATATTTTTTGTGTCATGTAGATGGCAGAAGTGCAGTAGCCTGACAATTTACTTGATTAAAAGTGACATTGTAAATACAGTCAAAGGCAATTTGTATTAGAAACTGTTTTTGATAAGAAGGTTGTCCTCTATCGTGTTATTGGCCTTTATGAGATGAAAGACAATGAAACTAATTTGCATATAATTCCGCTTAGTATTTTTTAATAAGGTTTCGTGTATTATCCAGCCATGGGTTTTGATTTGCACAGATGGAACAAAGTGCTGAAACATTTTCAAAAAACCTAAATGGAAGGTTTACATTTCCGACTGGTTTCACTTTTCATTTCAACAGCAGTCATGCAGGCAGGGAGAAGCAAAGAGGAGGTCAAAAAAAATACCCATGGGCTATATAATACCCTCAGACTATGCTCAGGTCTCCCACTGATTTCATTGTGTGTCTCCTGGCACAGGAGTTATTGAGCCAAGACACAGAATTTATATTGTTGTCCCCAAGGCTATGTTCTTATCAAATTTTGTTTTGTTTGGATTTTTTTTTGTTTGTTTTTTTTCTTTTTATTTAGGGAAAAAAAACAAACTAGAATAGCCCTCACCCCTTGAAAACCAACCAGAACCAATCAACCAAATGAAAATTCACATGCATGTCTTAGAGGCTCAGCTATTCCAGACAGTCCAAGTTCCCAGGATCATTATGAAGAACTAAATATTAATCATATTTCACATACTCTTACAGAGACTGAATCAAGCAAGACCATTGTCTCTGGAAGTGGTCTTTGTGAGGCCATGCAGCAAGTGTTTTTCTGGTGCTCTCTTATTGAATTTGCTATTTATTAGTCCAAGGACAGTTTTCGCCAACTGCCAGCACTTCTAATCAAATTGGGAAATCAAGGTAATGGACCTCACATGGGTACTCATGGTTGAGAGAGGCACTGCAAAACCCCTCTCCTTCTCTTTCTGCTGTGTTGACTTGGCAAAGGTAAAAGGCATAAAACCTTCATCCCACCAGGAATATCAGGTAATTCTGTTCCAAGTTTAAGCTCTGGAAGTGCACAGCATATGTATATATACTCAAGACTTTCAGCAGAGAAAGAACAAATCCAATTTTCCATGGCATAGCAGGTTACATAGTCCGTAACAGTGTATTGAATTGACTCATATTATTTCTCCACTCTCTACAAAACTGGCCAGGAAAATTAATTCTGTACAAATCCAAAACCAAAAAACAACCCAACAGAAAGAGAACCATTTTTATGTTTGAATAGATAAGCAAATGTAAAAAAGATGCTCAAGGAGCAGGTCTACCTAGTAATTGAGGACCACTGTTAGACCTTTCCTGGCTTTAATTACACTTCAGAAGAGGCTGTTGCTATTCCCTTTGCTCTTTTCTTTAAGGAATTCCTGCCTCTCATGACTGGCAAAATTTAGGTGTGAGTTTGGTAGGTCATAGGGGAATGGCAAATCCATCAAGGCAGAACTGAACAAAAACTGAGCAAATGCAGATGGCAGACTGCAAGGGGAGCAATGCCTCATGCTAACTGTGCACCTAAAATGAGTGGGGGAAAACATAAGTGTTACTGAACAGCTGCTGCTGGACGGCAAATACAATGTCCTGGGAGAACAGCAATGCACCTCTTTAGTGCATGATTCCAACATCACCACCTGCTCTGGTCAGGGAGGTTGAATTAAAACCTGAACAAGAGGGAAAATGACTATTTAGTATGCTCAGATTTGAAGGCACTGAGGAAGGATAATATCCAAGTCATGTCTGTTGGGTAGGGACCAGGAAAAGGAGCCTGTTGGCAAGACAACATTAGTTTCCTCAATTACTGTCCCAGGGGAGATGCCTCCAGCCCTTTGGTTGAGCAGAGCAGCCTCAAAATGCCATTGCCCACGATTGCTAAAACAATGATGGTTACACAAGCCATCCCCTGAATTTCTGCCCTATTTTTATCTCAATCCGGTTGCTTGCTACCCCTGATACGAATATTGAAACACAGAAATTCCAGTGTGAGCTGCAATATATATTGGGAATGCTGAAAGGTGGGTTAGGAGCTTGGCTGTGGGGGAAAAACTGAGCAACAAGGTAATGCTTAAAGTAACTCGGAGTGAAGATGGTGGTGCAAAGGAAACCAAAGATGATATTCAGGCTGTTCACACCCAGAAAAGCTGGTTGACAGCAAAGAGGATGGCACAGGGTGAAATTATAATGGAAGACCACTGAGGGACTGGAGTAATGGTTAAGTGTGATAGCTTATTTTGGGATTTTTCACAAAAGCACAAGCATGGAAATATTTATCAATCAATGTATTATAATTAGAAATTGTACGGGAAGATGCGAGGCCATGGGAAGATAACTGATTAAATGGGGCTGGAGAAGAGGAAGAATTATGGTGGAAGACACTGAATGTTGGAACCCACCTGAACAGGAGAAGCAGAAATTAAACTAGTAGGACTGGGAAGGAAAAGAGTTGGACGGAGGTGGGATCAGAGGAAGGTATCAGAGGCATGGGAACAGCACAGTCAGACAACCAGCAGAATAAGTGTATTTGGGAGTAAAACCAGTAATGGACAGAATAAGGGAAGAAGGGAAAATGGCATAAAAACGTGGAGTGTAGAAAAGGGAGGATGAAGCTTGGAAAAATATAGTAGGAGACTTTATCAAAGGAAGAAACACCTATTTAATGGAGTCATTGGGACATTGTGTTAAGAAACTCTCATGGTCTTGTAAGGGTACTTGGAGATATCTCGAAGGGACTTATGTTGTATAGGAATACCTCAACAGTCTTCATGGAGGAGAAAAACCTCATAATTTAAAAAGAATTAATTTAAAAGTGAGAAGCTGGCCCAGATTTCTAGGAGTATCTCCGCAGTGCAGTGTACTATCTACTTACATAAAGCTAAAAAGGCTTATTCAAAGGTTATGAAAATTATGTTCCCTTTAAAATTATTTATATTTAAACACTCAAAAATCATTAGTCACTACAAAAAATCTTGTCTACTTTTTGTATACTACATTTTTCTATGAGTACTTGTGTATTATGCAAAATACACAGTGTTTCTGAGCCAAGGGCTTTTGGTATAAATTGAGTGGGTTCTAAACTAAAGTAGAATTGTAAATAAATGTAATTTACTGCACATCTTACACTCTCTTCCCTTCCAACCCTTAGTCAGAAAAATCTAAAGCACTGAGGATTGTGTACTCCAGAGTTTGTCAGAGTAGGACTCAACTTCTGCATGGAAAGATTCCCTGCATTTCCACAATTCCCAGCTTGTATTTGCAGGCAATGGTACCAGGCATCTGGACCTCTGATCCTTGTGGAGCCAGAAGCTTTGAAGGCAGTGAATTACTTCCTATCTGCTGGAAAATCATGCCCGTTCTCACTTCATGAATCTACAGCAGACAGTGGGTTCCTTTATGGCATTTCTGTTTACTCCATATATAATGAGGCTCTGTTGATTTTTTAAGCTCCCATTTATGAAGCCAGAGCACAAGATGATCTTGCTTGTAAGCTTAGATCCTCCCTCTCAAAGGAGCGTGTCATCCAAACAGGAAACCCTGCAAAGGGAAAAGAAGCGTTTCCCAAATGAGTACCTGTGGAGGGGGAAGTGCCAATCCCCTCCCTTAGTTCTGCAGTCTCCAGCCAAACACCGAGTGTGTGTGACACGGACATGAGGGTGGTTTGGGCTGATGGGGGGGTTGTGGTTTTTTTCTCTTTCTGTCAGCAGAACTATCCTTCCATTTTACAGGGTATGAAGTGGCACAGAGTAAATATTATCCAATAGTAGCAGATGAAATAAAATGAGGAGAAAAATCAAAAACCACAAGGTTTTATAAAACAGACCAGGGTGAACACATCACTGCGTGGTGGATCTGTACCTTTAGACCTTCTCAGCTACTAAATCACCTTCTTTCTATTATAATGAAGGTTCAGTTCTGAGACTTAATGTACAACTCATGCATACACCCAGATGGAAAGGCAATATGTTTTGATAACCATATGGTACAACATGAAAGATAGTCAAGTATAAAGATTATAATAACCCAGAAATTAATTTAGTGTTGAGCTTGATCTAGATCCCACTAAAACACAGTGTAAGCTCTTTCAATGACATTTCGTCAGGTCTTTCAGGTCTTTCTGTGCTCTTTGTGTGTGACTTAAGATTATTTGTCAAAGGTCAGCATAGCTGAGCATAAATAACAGATAGCTTGAAGCATTCTCTTCCTTTAAATCTGCTCGCCAATCACCTTTTGGGATTTCAAGGGGGGTTTTACTGGTTTTCTCTCCCTAAAACAATAATTAGATAATGTTCTACTCGCAGCTGTAATTTGTGCTGGCAGTAATGAACAGTTCTTTCATGAATGACCAGGTGAGACTGATGTGAAAACATGGGATTTAAATATAAGACAAAGTACAGCAGATTATAGACTGGCTATGATCCTAGGGCCGTCTGTATTCTCTGGAAGCAGGAAAACAGCACTGGTTATCTAGAAAGCAGGTAATTTTTCCCTAGGTTTTGGAATACCAGTCATTTTCAAAAGACTTTGGATCCTTTCTATGATCAAGTTGTGCAGGCCTTTGAAAACAAAAGACAGGACCATTGTACAAATGAAAGCAGTTGCCAATAGAGAGGCATTAGCTGAGTAAATATTACCACCAAGCTCCACTTAATTAAATGATTTGCTAAATGCATGCAAGCACTTTTATAGACACCAAATATGCAGGGGAATGCCAACTGACTTACTGGATTCTTATTTAGTGTTTCCTGTTTTCTGGGCTGAAGTGGCTGAACAGAGCTGCTTTGTTGCACTTCCTTGAGATCTGTTGAATGCCAATGTTCAGGGACTACAGTGTCAGTACCAAGGAGACATGAGAAAAGCACAACAATCATTGAGCAAAATGTGGTTTTGCTCTCCACAAGGCCCTCAGCAACACCTTCTATGGGCTTACACAGATGGAATCACTCTTTTTATGTATGCTTTTGAGGTCAAAGCTATGGATGCTTGCCAGGTCCTCCATCTCTAACACAACAGCTCCTGTTAATAGTCTCTACTTAGCCGTTGCTCCTCTCCAAGTGTTGCAGAGCAGCAGCCTTTTCCTTGAAGAGGGACATCCATATGGTTACGCCTTAGTCCTGCCATGCGGTGTCAGGGGACCACCATTTCTGTGTTGGTTGCAATGATCATGGCACTTCTTTTTACCTGGACTACCTCTTGGACACAAATTCCCTCTTTGTTTTTGCCTCCTGTCTGTTTTTAGCTTGTCTTGCCCTGTCTGCCCAGCCTTTTCCAACCAGTGCAGCCACTTGTTCAGAAATGGCTGCCTTGGAGAGAAGTCAACTTTTTTGACTAAGAAAGATCCATTGAAATGGATGTTCATCAGGATTTAATGATCCTTGTTAGCTCTGTGCCAGGAGCAAGATCGTCTCCTGACACCTCTGCTATGCAGAAGTAAAAGACAGCAGGAGAGATCCTCATCCAAAATGGAGTTTGCACATTGACACAGAATCCCTGCTAATCACATCTCACCCAGCTGCATGCAGACAGATTGCCACCTTCCACATATTTCTAGCATGAGGTGTTCAGAAGGTCATTGCTTATTCTTATCCCTAAAGGGAGTTCAAGTTGTATTATGGGCATTTATTGTTCCTGAGGATTTCTAGTTTTCATTATGGATGCTTGTAATCAACCTGCATGTTATCTTCTAGCTCAGCGAGTACCAGAGTTTGCTCAGGCTGCTTATTTCCAGAGAGCAGGCAGGGTACCTACCACTCAAAACACACAAACAAATTCATTCCCAGTAGGATCATAACCTGCAGTTCAGGGAGTCAATTTTCTGCAGTAACTTCAGTGTTCCGTGGAGTCTCATTAATGCACATTTTTAAAATCTGCACAGATGCCTGAACAGGCAGTAGGAACCTCAGAAAATCCAACCTTTAGTTTTGTATTCAGTGTGACTCGACTTTTTGTAGTAGATGATAAGGTGGTGAGACTAATTGCTGTCAGAGTTGAATTCACTGGAGTTCTGCAAAACACAGATTTGTGTGTAGTGTGGCCATGGAAATGTTATGCTCTGTATGGAAACACTTGCAGACTCAAACCTTATCAAAAGTGTCACAGAGCTGGTGCTCCTCTTGAACCTGTAAACTTTTCAACACCAATAACTTTTTCTAATTTAAATATCCATACAGTGACTTCACGGTCCTTAGTTCTGGCCTTTTTGCATCAGGCTATGTTCAAAAGGGCATAAGTTTAGACAGGGTCCATAAGATTCGAGCAGCAAAATTACTTACTTTGAAATCTCTACCTCCCACCTTCTCTGGGTTTTTGGTACATTTGGTAGAAGAAGTGTATGAGTATAAGAGTCTTTTAAAAAAAAAAATCAGCAGTTGAAAGGGATTGTCCTGATTAGGCTCTCAAGAGTGCTCTATGTTACAAGATTGTTGGGTTTAAAACAGCAGGTGAATTTTCTGTGCCACTTAATCCCAGCAGAGTTCACATTTTGCTTTCTAATCCTGAAAGACCCTTTCTCTCTCTCGGATCTCTGCTGTCATTCCTGCTGCTGTGATGGTGATCTAAGCATTGAATGAGAATTCAGTAGTTCCCAACTTTGCAGGACTTTGCAGGACTGCTATTATATTCTTGGAAAGTTAAGTCAAGCCTTCCTTCTTTCTGAGGTGAAAACTTTGACATTTCCCATGATTAATGGTATTTTCAGGTGTAACCTTAAGAGCTGAGAGGATCAGGGAGGAATGTCCTGGTGCAGGAGAGCCCATGAGCTGGGCAGCCCCTTCTTACAGAGGCTGGCACAAAGCAAGTCAATGTGATGGGCAGAGGGCAAAGCAAAAGTACCCAGAACAAACCTGGGGCAGGGCATTTGGGAAGCGCAGGGGAACCTCCCCTGGGGTTTGAAGATTCATGGTGGACATTCTCTCAGTCCTGGGACAGTCTCAAGGTACTCAGGAGTTTTTTACTCTGCTGTCCATCAGTCTCAGATAAAGCCTGTGGGCTCCGTGTGGTCCTTAATTCAAAGGGAAAGCAGCACCACAGCCTTGCAGTGTGTGAAGACCTCTAAGATGTGACAAGTGACAGGGTGCCACCGGGTGCATTGCTGTCCTGAAGGATGACAGCACTGTCCTTTACATCCAGACTGCTCCAGAGGGGTTTAATTTCTTCTGATAAATGGAAGGCATTAAGAAACCTCTCCTGCCCTTTGAAGATACACCAAGAAATTTCACTTAGCTTAAGCACAATATAATGGAGTTGTTACTCCCAAAGATTACCCGAAAAATACGGCTTTTAAATGGTTTGAAAGTGCACTGCAGAAAAGTCATCAAAATGGCTTGGTAATAAACAGACATTTCTCATCATACACCAGAACAGAGAGGCTTCATTTCCTGATGGTTAAATAGTAGCATTAGAGATGAGCTACTCTGTGATTTTGTTTGCAGGGTAAATGAATGCCCAAATATATTTTTACTGAGGAAGAGCTATCTCACCATTACTGACAAATAAATGCAAATGTTAGAGTCATAATCTGCTTTAACCAAATAATGCACAACAATTAAGCATTAAATTATTGATGTTATAAAAGGCAAACCAGCCTCTAGGCACAAGAGTTTCCATGACTTCAACACCAAATAATGAAAACTCGTTTTTTCCCCATTTTTGTCGAGTGTATTATTAAAACGTAATTCTTCATTTTTATATTTTTTTTGTCTCTTGAACTTTAAAGTCTATTTAAGCAAGGCCATTGGGGAAAAGTTAATTAAATTGTGAAAGTTAGCTGGCATATTTACCATTTCAGGGGACATACTGTGTTTTTGCAGTAAGAGGTGAATTGAATTTGCATTCAGAAGACTAACCTATGCAAAGTCAGCCCTGAACAGCAACAAACCACAGAGGCAAAATCTGCTTGGTGAAAAATCTACATGGCTTGGGAGGTTTATAATATAATTTCATCTATAAGACTAGTCAGTCTTTTTGTGTATTGATAAATAAGTATGAGAAGGCCACTTGGAATTGTTTCTGTGGGACAACATTTCTGGGAGGGATGTGGGGCATCCAGTGAGGAATAGTATGTTAAGATTTATGGTACAAAGCTACAGTTTGCAGCAGCTTGAGAAGGTGGGATCTGGGGCAAAGCTACTGCAGGATATCACCAGCTGCTTTTTCATAAACCTGCAAACATGCTGTTGCACATCCCATGAGTGTGACCCTGCCTTTGGCAGGATCAGGCCATCGGTACTGACTGCTGGATTTTGGACAGCATGAAGGCTCAGTGCCTGCAGGTACGTGGGCACAGCAGTAAAACTCTCACAAGGAATAAATAATGTGTTGGGAATCTTTGACAAGTTTGGTAACTGTGCCACCACCTCAACAGGAGTTTTGTTTCTTGGAGACTTGTTTATGTTTTCTTTCTTTTTTTTTCCGTAAGTCTGCTAAATTATTTAGGGACTGAATTTTAAAATTAGAAGATGTGGCATTAAAAAAGCGATGAATATTTTATGAAGGGTTCTGGGATTTTGTGGTATCACAATACATGTTGCAGCCTTGGAGACTCCAGCATGGAGCCACATGAGCCACTCCCTCCCCTCCATCCGACCAGCGCTGCCCATCACAGCTGCAGGGGAGAGCAGGGCGGGTGTCTCCATCCCCCAGGGCAGGAGGGAATCCCGTGCTGCCCAAGGAACCCAACTGCTTCACTTCACCTCACCTCAGTTCTCAGTAGTTTTCCTGTTTGCTGGTGATTAAGAACACAGTATTTTGTATCAGTGGAGTTCCTCCATACTTTTGAGAATTATTTTTAGACAGTGAATGTGGGATTTGTTTTGTGTACACAACAGGAGAGGCAAAGGGTGTTGCAAAAGCCATTTGAGATGGCTCCCAGCAGCAGCACAGGATCAGCAAAGCTGCTGGGAAGTCCAGGGGATGCTGGAGGAACAGAAATCTGCATCAAGACCACAGGAATGGGAAGCAAAAGCTGGTAGGGACAGAATCTTAGGAGGTTTCTCTGCGAAGAGAGGAGCAGCAGGAATAAGACACATGAGCTTTCCTCGACGACAGCAGCAGGTATCCTAGAGGAGTGTGTTTGAGCAGGCTGCTGCACACTGAGGTCTGTCTGTACCTCAGTGCATCCCTTAGCAACCTTTCAAGCCAGACAAGATCTGCAGAAAGTACTAATGGCTGCAGCCAGGCTTTCTCCAGTGTAATTTACCTGTGTCTAGATGTATGTAGAATAAGTTTCAATGCCACTTCTTATGAATTCAGCAGGTCTTGCTGACACGAATCAGGAACTCAATGCAATATTCAGCAAGCACATTAAATCTCCTTCTATAACACACGGTATGCTGAGACACTGCGTTATTACCAGGAGTACTAGAGGCTGGAGAAATGCCAGCTGTCCCCTCTGATGGCAGCAGTGATGACACAGGCAGAAATAATTAGCGCTCTGCTGCACCACTGCCGTGGATGGTGCTGTTCTTCAAAGCTTCTCTCCCTCTAGGTGCTGTGCAGAAATCCTTGATAATTAATCAGCTCTTGGTGACACTGCAACACTAATAAATCCTCAAGAGTTGCATTTAATGTGATGTGCAGATACACAAGGCTCAGTATTGTCAGGATGGTTGTGCTGCAGATGGAGGCTGAGCTGGGGGAACAGCATGGCCCCCTGAGGTCGAAGGAGCTCAGAGGACATACCCACACTGACAATCTGCCTTTGCGTGCAATGTCAGAGCAAGTCCTTGTCCTTAAACCTCAGAAAGCAAGAGCCCTTTGGGTTTCCTCGTCTTAGACTACAATAGTGGGGAAGAAAATATTTTCTGCCAAAGAAAGCCTATTCTGATACAGCAGATTTTGAAAGGAGATAAATTTTCACTGCAGAATATAGTTTGAAACTTTTTCTTGTGAAACTTGCAAAAATCTGGCTATATTTTTATTTAATTTCCTGTTTCCTTATAATATACATCTACCTTTTCTGCTTTGTTTTCTGTAGCAGACCTTCAGCTCTGTGCAAGGCTGAACTTAGTGGGGTGCTCTGTCAAGAAGTTCTGGCAGTTGTCTGGAGTGCTCACTCCAGGAATAGGTCCTTAAGAAAAGACTTTGAAGATCCATCCTTAAGAAAGACTCCATTTTCCCTAAGAAAAAATGAAATGAAAAAATGAAAAATTCGAAGCGGAAGTTCTGCTCTGAAGGTCTGAATCTGGAAAGAGGGAAACATTTCTAGCTGACGGATGACTTCACATGTCCTAGGACAGGCAAGCTTGTAAACTGGGGAGAGAGAGCACCTCAAGATCACCCAAGGATGACTTTATGATGGCCAACTCTGTTCGTGGGAATCCCCCATTGCTGAGCACCACAAATCAAAGCATCATTTCATAACACCACAAAACAATTCTCTGGACTATATCAGGAGAAGGAGCTAATTTTTTCTGACCAAATTATTCTGCAGTCATATTCTGCACCAGAGAACAATTTATTCCTCCATTGCAATGCTGGAGATGTTTTCTTACTTCTACAGCATCAATTTCTCCTACTGTTGGCATATACTGTAACAAAGAGAAGGAAATTATTTCAAATGTGTCCATCCTACTGACATGGATTATAATGAGAGTGGAAAGTGGGCCAACATTAGCTCTCATAGTGTCAGTAGCATAAGCCTAAGTGCCAAGCCATTTCAATTAATTATGTGCTAATAGTCTCTGGGCTGGTGCAGTGTTCAGCATACTCTGTGTGTACAAGTTATTCTCATCAGTTCTCTTTTTTTCCTTTTTGAATAAAAATCAGCAGTAATCCTTCAATTCTGTGCAAGCCTTCTGTTGCAATCCAAAAGTCAATGCAGCATTCAGGCTTCATATGTACATTACCATTCCCTTAGGCCATTGTTTAGATGGCATTTTTAGGAAAGTTAAACACCATTAGTATCCTGTGTCCTGCTTTGGCACTGCAAAGTCGCTTCAGAACTGCTATGGGGAAGGTTTACAACTACTTTGGGGCACCAGGCAGCAAAACCTGCAGAAGCACAGTGGTAAATAGGATTGTAATAGCCAGAAAATCATAAGGAAGGCTTTTATTTTGACAGATATGTTTGGGGGGTTTGTGGTTTTGTGGGTTTGGTTTGGTTTGGTTTTTTTAATGTCACCTTTTTCCCCTAAGGAATGGCTGTCTTGGTCTCTCAGGCATAGGCTGATTGAAAGCACCTTGTTGCAGTCAGTGGACCAATGTCTTCTATAGAGCCTTTCCACTGTGACAACAGATGTTTTAGAAGACTCTGGACTGATCTGAAGAACTCTTAATATGATCAAATACGGAATTGGACGGAAAACAAAATCTGCACATGGTGCTGTGGTGAAGTCCCCAGAATTTTCCTGTGGTAGAAAACTGTCCTGGAGGAAGGAGCTCACAATTCAAGGCTGATTTGGAGGGATTAGGGAATTTGCTCTCTGGCTTCTGTTTTAATTTTTGCTTAGTTGTAAACATCCCCTCAACCCAGAGTGGATGGCAAATATCAAAATCAGAATAATTAAATGATTGCAAGTACTAATGAAGTTTCTATATAAGCAAAGACATTCAAAGCAATAGGCTTCAGAGCCAGATTGCAGCTTAAAAACAACATACACTTTTCTCCTACCTCAGCAAAGCACAGATACTGCAAGACTAAACTATGTCTTCTGTTCAGGCAGAAGAGCACTGCAATATTTGGCATATCGTAAATGTACAATAGTCATGTTTATTTTGATTATTCTCTCTCCCAATTAGTACTTATTTTGAAAAGACAGATAGTAGTGTTTTGTGCAGGTGCTGTAAGGTAATGTGTGCTATTACCCAAGATGAGATTATATTTGTTTTCTCATGCAGCATCATGTACCTACACCCTAAGAATAAAGTCAAGCTTTTTTCCTTTGGTGGACCCATGAAAAACACCAAAAGGACTTTGGTCAAAAATCTGTGTTCCTCATCCACATATCTGTTCCACATAAAATGAAGTCTCTTTTATTTTAACTCACACACCTGCCTTAAAGACCTCACTTTGGGTACACAAGCCCCCAGCACATGTTCTCATGAGCACATGGACCTTTCCACAGAGGCAGGAATGAGCTGTGCCAACAAGACTGTGAGAGACCATCTCTACCCCACTCATCGATGGAGAGCTGTAATTTCAGATAAGACTGCTCTCTTTGCTGCTCGAAATGAAGATGAGTAGAGCAGGAGGATGACTGTGGAAGGTTCCAGTAGTAAATATCCAGGGACTACTATCCCTGTCAGAAGGGATGGATGTTGCAACAGCTAGTCAGCCAATTTCACGCTCAAATTAAAGTTGTCAGTCATCAGGTGGCCTGCTTGGTAGATAAGTGATATTACAGTTTCACATACCCGACCTTTTTCCATTGGTCAGAATCCTTGCTGGCATGCCATTGACACATAAAATGTAGCAATTATTGCTAGCATTTTTATTCTCAAGGTTTTTTGGCACATTGAGTTCAGATTCCCATTTGCTTGCTTTAATACATGTAAACAATCCAATTTTTCATCAGTTCTGCTCAAGAGCTCATCAGTGACTGCATATGGGTGTAATCAACTAAGCATCGTTTACTAAATCCAAAGCTTAGTTCTTCATTTCCATCAGTTCTCGCTTCTTTTTAAATTTCTAGAACAGCTCCACAATTTTAAATATTGTTATTCAGGATTCTCTTTTGTTTGTTTGTTTTACTCTTACTGATATAATTTCAGTGATTCTTTATTTTTCTGCTTGAAGTGTAATTCTACTTTCCCTACATAATTTTCTTGCAAAGCCAGATGGACAAAATAGTTCCATGCCATGCTGAAACCCTCCATCTTATTTATACAAGATAAATCTTGCTGCTAAACAATTATGTGTTCATTATATAATATCTACTGAATTTGTCATTCAATTCATTCTTATTTCATCTTTCATCGTTCTGCTGTTCTTCTCTATACACGTGTGCTGGAAAAGGGGAAAAATTAAAAACTGTAGCGAAGATGATGACAGAACTCTTGTGAGATGGATGAAATTGTCTACCTGTTTTGCCCCAGTGGTGACAAGGAGATTTATTTTCTTCTTGGTCACCCCTTTTTGTTCTTCTCCCTGAAGTATACAGGGATCTCTTGCGTGAAGCAGAGAGCTGCTGGTGCCAGTGCTGGGGAGCAGAATACAACACCTACTGCTCTGTGTCAGGACTCCCAACTGACTTGCTGTGCTTGGAATTTCATGTGTCTGAATAGTCCTGATGTGCATCTCTGGAAATGCATGCATGGAAAAAATACGTTTGTTTCATTAGGAGAGTACACTGGGGGTTTGGGGAAGATGTATTTGCAGCAAGTTATCTGCAGTACATATCCAAGATCTTTACTTTATTCAAGTACAGCTCTTCAAAGCAGTCTTTCAAAGGGCAGAAATTCCCATTGTGGTGCTCAAAGACGGAGGCTTCAAGGCAGAGGGAGTAAAAACCCTCCCACTGCAGTCCAACATCTCAACAGCATCAGCATTTCTCCCTCCTTCGTGCTTGCCTATTGCTGCCCTGTTATGCTAATTATGCTTCTGAAGAAAGACTGTACTTTTCATTTAGTACAGTGGCAAAAAGCCATTAGTACAAAGATAGTGGCTGATTTTTTTACCCTTTTGCCTCCTTTGTCTTTCAAAGATTTGCAGCTCAACTTCTTCTATTCTTGGTGCCATCACAAATCTCAAAGACCAAGAAAAGGACAACTTGGGTTGTGCAGCGCTACCAAAGCATCATTCTTTCTGCTCCTGCTTTCACCCCAGCCCACGTGCCAGGGCAAGGCTGTACACCAGAGCCTGTGCCTGGGAAGGAGTTGTGGGGGAAAATTTCCAAGAATTTTACTCTCTGCTATAGATATTTTCATGCACGCCTGGATCAGCACTGTCCTTAATTGAAATCATCCTCTCCTCAGCATGCTAATCCTATCCTTTGTGGGAGTTCCTTCCCCTCCCTGTGCTTTCTGCTTGTATCTTTGCAGCTGAGTGTCACAGTTATGGGAAGTGGCATGCTGTCTTCCAGTTTTTTTCTACCTCTTTCAACTTAAATATTAAAGCTTTTCCCCGTAGGCCTTTCTATTTCTCCCATTTCCTGCATAAATGCTGCATAAAATGCTGGAATCTCTCTCATCTGGACCCAAGTGCTTTGTGATGAGTATTAGGAGGTATCTTACAAATTACAAATTATCTGTTCTATTGCAATGGTAAAGACTTCCGCAGTTTCACTTTTTTTCCCTTTGCCTCAGACAGTGTCTCCCACTTTTGCTAATCTTGGCTTGAAATTCTGCTTTCAACAGCAGAAGATAAAAATGGAGATAGAAAATGAGCACCAGTTACTCCTGTCTTGAAGGATCAGACTCTTCAGCTTCCCTTGATCATCGTTACTTTATTTGTTTCACCATAATTCCTTGTTCAAGCTTACTATTCACATGTTCTATTTTCTGGGCTATTGTGCAAAATTGCTGTTTAAAGGTTCACTTATAGCAGCAGTCAGGAAATCATGTTGTCTCCACAATATTCAGAGTTTCCAGCGCCCAAAGGTCATCTGTAGGAAACGTTTGTGTGAGGAAGTACAAAAAAGGTCTGGAAATTATTATCTAAATCCACGTAACTGGTTCATGGAGGTCACACAAGAATAGCCATCGCTGTTGGGTTTGAGATGGAGGAGAAAAGACATGAGTTTCCATATTAAGCAAGAAGAGTGTTGTGTCCATTAGCAGAAGTACAAACTGAGCTTGTACTTTTCAAATTACTCATTTTCACCAGTCAGTCCTGAGGCCCTGATTTAGCAAAGCAATACAGCTGAAATCATTCTCTCACAGCAGCTTCACCATCCCAGCTACAACACAGTGCTAACACATGCCTTCACTTGCTGGCACAATTAGAGAAAATACCCTGATCCTTTGACTGCATCTTAAAATAACTTCAAAGGGATTTTTATATGGTGAATTTCTTGTGGAGAAACACTACAACCAAACAGCAATGTGTTTTAAGAGTCTCATCTCAGAGAAGGGGCTGTGTTGCTGCATTATGGCCATGGTAGAGCCTTCATTGCAATGTTCTAGAGGTCAGGTTGAACTCCCTAGCTTGCCTCTCAAATCCTGCATTTGTTGAGCAGTTTGCTATTGTAGTGATTTGTTACGTGATTGTACAGATAGTTAATGTTTTATTAATTAAAAAATCATATCATTTACAGAGCTGTAAGGTTGAAAATCCTTTTTGTACTAAGAAACTAACATATCATTTATAGTGTTGGATGAGCTAGTCATGTAAAAATAGTAATGTATATGTAGAAATCTACCATCATTTTATGCTATTTCCTTCCCAGTCATTAGTTATTCACCTGTTGTCTGAGACTCCAGTTATTTGTTTAGTAACTATGTATTAGTAACCGTAGTGGTAAAGATAACGTTACCTTTATGGATTGTTAGGCTTGGATTCAGGACAGACAAAAATAAAGATTTATCTATTCATACTATCTTATATCAATATGCTAAGGCATAAATTTTTTTGTCCCCTCCTCCCCCCCCATCTTTAACTATGAAAAAACAATAATTAGTCAGAAGTAATGAGCAGCACAGTGGAAAGTTCTTATGAGGAAACTATGGAAAAAAAATATGACATTAATAAAACAGAAGTTGGAATCCTTAAGTACCCTGTAAATAATTTGTTTTTCCAACTGCTAAAAGGATGGAAGAAGAGATTGAAGCCCCTAAGCTGAAGCAATACCGTAAAGAAGCAAGTGAAAAACCCTCCCTTAAACACCCTAAAAACAGAGTCTCAGGAGTCCTAGGAATAGGCAGGATAGTGCTATGGTTGATGCCACATATGGCTCTAAGTGTCCATAAGCTGCAAGGCCAGTGTGAGGTGAGAACTGCTACAAGCAAAGGCTATTAAAGTGCTCAGGACCAGAAGATGTTCTTTCAACATGGGCAGTGGTTAAACAACACCAAAGAGTGTTAACACATTAATACACTGTGGGTTTCTTCTCTGAGTTTCAAACATGAGAGTGTGAGGTGCATCCCACACAGACACAGCAAATAACCCAGAGCAGTGGTGGCTCTGGGTAAGCCCAATCCAAGAGCTAATTGAGCAGAACTGTGGCACTTCTGGTTTTATCAGGTGCCCATGAAAACCTGACCCTTGTTGTCCGCAGGTTTCCATTGTTTGTAGCCAAGCATGTGAGAAAGAGAGAGGCTGTTTATGCAATAGAGTTGAAATCTCTGATTGCTGCTTTGTTTGATTAAAATTGCAGAGAATTGTTTCCCAAGACTGTGTTAAAGCTGTGGTTTGATCACGCTGATAGTTGGTGCTTTAACGGCCACTGGTATTAGCAATTATTTGTAGTTTCTGGGATTGTTTGCAAAACTTCTCTTGCCTCACACAATTTGTTGAAAAACAAGGCTCTTCTCCACTAGATCTCTTGACCTGAAAAGGTCTCTAGTTTTTTTAAGTCTTTTAAGTAGAATTTCAGATGCATGAGACAAATATAAGCAAAAAGGGGCAGTGATTTATTTGAATCAAGATTTCTTTTAATGTTTTTTCAGATTTTTTCTTATTTGCAAAAGTTAGTTGGCATTATAAAATTGCATCTTGACTTTGACAGAAAAACTGTCTCCTGCTCAAACCTGGCTATTAACTCAATATGATGATAAGGTTTTTATGTCATTCCATTCTTTGAGAAACAACTGTCAGCTCACTTTGACTCATCACTGAGTCAAAATACCAGTTTGCACAGAGCCCCAGACACAGAGGCCGTGAGCCAAGCACAGTGACCCCACCATGCTCAGTCAAGCTGTGATTTTACCATGACATGCCCACATTAGCGGACAACAGATAATCACAGAACACTGTGTTGGAAGAGATGCACAAGGATCACCGAGTCCAACTCCAGAATGAATGGCCATACAGGGATTTAACACACAACCTTGATGTTATTAGTACCGACTCTAACAAGATCTGTGAACACTCCTCTGTCCCAGCTGAGAGGTTCCTGAGTATCTGAGCTGTGGCTCTGCCTAAGAGCTCTTGCTATGTAATTCAATAAATTAATTTTTTTAAAGTAAAAACTATTAAACAGGAATTTTGAGTTCCGCTATTTTAAGCAATTTGTTAAAAACCCCAGCATCTCACAGACATTTGAACTGGCATTTCTTCCTGATTCCAATTAAGAGCTCAAATAACTCTCTTGAACAGGATTTTCCCATGGCAAGCGTCAAGTGAATTCCCCTGTTTATACCTCCTCACTCTTACTGACCCTTTGCAGAGGGTGGTGCTGGTGTAGTACAGTGCTGCTTCACCTGGAAGCCACCACCACCTCCATGTCAAACTGCTCCAGCTTTGCCCAACTTCCAGCCCTGTCCCAGCACACACAGCCACACTCCTGATGCTGATGTGGTCAGACTCTTGTTTATGGTGATACCAAGGGAGCACAACTCCACCAACCCCTGACTGTGTTTTCCAGATCTCCCTCTCTCACCAGCACTGTTTAGTTTCACTTCTGAGAAACTAGATTGAATAAAAGTTCAATTGTTTCGCACTGAATTGCATCCAAGCAGTGCTGTCAGTTTTATTAACTCTCAACTCAAAGCCTCTAATGAAGGTGCTGGGGAGCAGAGAGTGGAAATAAACCAGATGATGGCAGAGCTGCTCCTAACGGGGCTGAGGTGTTCTTCAGAAGGGAATGGTGTGCAGAGAATGTCTCTGCAACTCACCGAGCCTGTAACCATCTGCGCACTCCAGAGCACAGAGGGCAGGGATATCAGCTGGGAAAGGTTACACATGTTGGTTGGACCTGGTACAAATTACTTTTGAGGGGAACTTCTTCCGATACAAAGGAGGAGTTTAGGCTGGAACACAACATAAACCTTATTTTTCAATGTTTATAGTGAATTTTGACAGCAGAGACCCTGTGCTAGCCCATTCAACCATGTCAGATATAATCTTTAAGGATTTTAAAGGAAGTATCCCTAGAGACATTTCCAGGATAACAACAAATCTCTCAAGTGGGCTTGAGTCTGCAGAAGAGGAATTGACTAAACCCACCAAATTCATGACTGTTTATTTATTGACCAGAGGCTGTGGGCTGTTTTAGCTCCAGCTTTAGCCTGGGAAGGTGGACTGAAGGTGTGAACTTAATTTCTCTGACAATTCTGTCTCTGTCTTGGGCTTTTCATGCACATCTGAACTATAGGCAGCGTGATGATGAGAGAGACAGAGTGATGATGAGTACTGGCATGGGTTGCCAAGGGAGGCTGTGGACTCTCCATCCTTGGAAATATTCGAAAGCCATCTGGACACAGTTCTGAGCCACTTGACTCTAGGTGACTTCTTGAGCAGGAGGGTTGGACCAGATGGCCTCCACAGCTCCCTTCCAACCTCAACCATTCTGTGAACTGCCCACTTCTGTACTGGTGAGCTGTTCTGTTCAGTCCCTGTTTCCTGAAGTGGACCTGCTTTTAGGTGGAAAGTCTAGGCAATAAGTGACTCTCATGCTGGCATGTGGATGGTTTTGGGAAGCACACACAAATCTTGCTCCCACGGAACAGAAAAGTCTCATTCTACTGTTACGTCTCTTCTTTCCATTGGGAATCAGTGTGGTCTATCCAGCCAACTGGGTCACCTCTGCAGATGAAAACAACTTTTATTTGATTCATTTTGCATCTTTTCTTCCCTCTGGCCACCTAAAATGCTATTGAGCGTAAGAAAGCTTCCCAGGAAATGAGTCATCATAACAACCCTTCTATGAGCAGCTTTTGGGTTGCAGTGTATGCTACATAGATAATTTACAGAATTTACTGTTCAAGATTATAACTGGTTTTATTGGGCCTTTCAGTTTCAGGCAATGATGCCCTTTCTGGAGGGATAATAAAAAAATCAAGTGTTTACCATGACGAATCAAACAGTATGACTTTTAAAACCTTAGTTTTCTGAAAGTATTTGCTCTCTTTGCTTGAAACATATTGTTCATGCCAACACATTTCCTAAGAAGTCTGCAAAAAACCCCAAAGACAAAACAGATACAAAGGAGGAAACATATGTTTTGAAATGGGAGACTAGTTCTTCTGAAAACACTTGTATGGTTGTCTAAGTCTCCAAATATGAGCAATTTTTTCATTTTATTGAGACAGACTTGCAGCCCAACTAGATTTGACATGAATTAGTAAGAAAGACCCTCCAAAATCTGGTGCTACAGGACAAACAACATGTTGCTGTATCCAAAACATCAGAGGGGAATTATGCAAAGAGATTAGTCATCACCAGAGCAAAGCCTTAATTTCAAGTTCCCATGGCTGATTTACTCTGGGCCACAGCACCAACTTCTCTTCCTGTGCGTGTCCCCTTGTGCAACAGGAAAAGGCTTTTGCCTCCCTGCAACTGGTGGTGGCTGAGACTTGAATTTGATCCAACCAGTGACAAATATGTGACCACCTGTTAATTGCAACAGCACAGAGATGACCTGAGCGTGGTCCTGACACACCAGCCCAGGCTGGTGACCAGAAAGACATCAAGCCCTGACTCAAGAACTGAGCTACACATGACCTGTCAGCTGTGACTTTAATTGGCCACACTCATAACAACATGTACTTTACAGGATGGGAGTAAGCTAAACACAGTCTGAATTCCTGCATACACTGAGATGATTCAGGATTGCTCTGTCACAAACCTGTTGTGAACTTTCAAATATTGACTGACAGCACCCATTTCTGGGACACAATAAAAGCTGTAATTATAAAACAGCTTGTGGTTGCAGGGAAAAGTCTTAAAACATGACACAGAGGTATATGGATGGTTGAGAAATTGAGAAATAATAAGAAAAAATCAAATTAAAGGAACCACAGGCTATGTTAGTTTTAAAAAATTCATGACTATGAAAGAAATTTGGGAATGGTCAGATTCTTAAAGCAGAGTTTATCGGCTCTGCTAATTTGTCTTTCAGGCAGTTGGTGTTGACAAGAAGCTCATAAAGCTGTACATACTTTTAGAAAAATAAACAAAGCATAATTTAGTATGTTCTGTAGCTCCTATTGATTATTTCTGGGCTTGAAAACAAGCTATAAAGGAGTTAATACAATTGCTGCAGAGGTGACTCGAGTGTCTGTGCTTTGTGCTGCTGGAACACTCCACCATCCCTCGATGGGACTGAGCTGACTAATGCTTTATCTGGAAAAGGAGAGTTTCCCATCTGTACTGCCTCCCACTTCAGTTTAACTCCCATAAGCTGCTCAGGGAATTCCCTTCTGCCTCATGATCCTGGTGGATGGCAGGGTTTGGTCTTTGTGTTCTCTTTTCTCCCTGCTCTGTCTGACCCAGGGAACAGCCTGGGATCCACAGGTGTGGATGTCATGGGGGCATCTGTGGGCCCTCAGCCACACACAGGAAAGGACAAAGCAAAACAAGGGGTGTTCAACAGCCTGGGCCATGCAAGGGTTGGAAAACATAATTCATTAAGGAGAGGAAAAGGGGAAAAAAACCTAATCTGGCTCTCTGAATCCTCCTCAGCAAGCTGGAAGGGGTTTCCTGTGGACACAGACATGCTGCTCGCTGGGAAAGGACTGTGCTCTGTGGAGCAGAGAGCTTGTCCCTGCCTGCTGGGAGTGGGGCAGACTGGGACAAGAGTGGCTGCAGAGGCAAAAGAGAAATAAAGTCAAATACAGAAACATAAAACTGAGAAAGAAAGCTCAGAGAGGGAGAAACGATGGCGACACTGTCAGGAGCCAGAGACCCAAAGACATCCAAGCAGGAGGGGACCTGATAACACACAAGATGGTTAAAAGCATTGTCTTTGCACTCTGTCCCATGTCCTCTAATAGGTGTATGTGAAACCTGCAACTCCACAGCTGCTGTTTGGGGCTGTCAGCCCAAGGAGCTTTCACTTCCCATTCATTACTGCCTAAGTGAGCTGCTGGGAAGCCACAGAGCACACAGCGATGCCACTCATGCTGCTGTCGCTCCTATTTTCTGCTCCATGAGCCACAAAGGAGTGAAGCAATGCAAGAGGAGAACAAGGGAACCAGGCTGTCTGGACACCTCATCACAGCTCCTCTAAGGCAGCTGATGGAAGAGGTTATGGCTGGGTTGCTCTGCATCAGTACCATTTGGATTTGGAGAATTCACTGTTTTGGGCTTGTTATTGAGTAGCAAAAAAAAAAAAAAATAATCTTTATATTTCTACTGTGCTGTACAAGCATTTCTGATGAGAGATGCAGGGCTGGCAGAGCCTGCAAAGTGAGAGCCTTCCTGCACAAATTCCAGATGGGATTGGGCTGGCACATGCCTTTCTCGCCTGCATTGTTGCAATGGACCATTTTGCCTGGTTGGGGGAAACAGTGGGAGATTTCTCTCCCCTGATTAAGTGAATAATTAGATCTATTTCACTATTTATAAGAGATTGCTAAACACTGTAATTTCAAGAGAGCCAGGAGAGCCAGCTTGGGGTGATGCCACAAGTGGAGTGTAGCCCTACAGGTGGGAATGAGGAGCCTGACTCAGGGCTGTACCAGGGACTTTCTCAGCCTTCTTAAGGGCAGCAAATCAGGCTTTTAAATGTTGTTCTGACTGCTCAAAGCTCAGGCCCAGACTAAGGTCTTCAATTTGCATCTTGTTTCTCCAAAAGCATCATGTCTCTGAAACTGCCCTTTAGCCCATCACTGTGTTCTGCCTGTGTTTGTCAGCCAGCCTGGAGGAGAGTAGAGCAGCTGCTGTCAGCTGTGCAGTGCAGGGTCAGGACTTGGTATCTTCTAGAAGTTGTTCTTTGTTTTCCAACTCTAAATTAGGAATCCCAGCACCTCCCTGCTTCAGGGATGTGCTGCAAACTGAGGGCTGGTGTAGGCTGTGAAGTGTGAAGGTGCATAAGGTAAGAGAGATATACCAGTGCATTTAGGTTTATTTCTTACAGACTCTGCTCTGTGTATAGCTGGAGAACGAGCTAAGTTACAAAAAAAAAAAAAAAAAAAAAAAAAAAAATAAANTAAAAAACCAAACTTAAAAAAAGAAATAAAATAAAAAAAAAAAAAAAAAAAAAAAAGAAAAATTAAAACAATTATTTCTGTGGCAATTACTGTGCATTTCTTGGTTTTATGGTGCTTTCTCTTTGCCTGACACTTCACAGGTTTTGTATGGTAGCACTGGGCCCTTGGTCCCACTTGTGAGACTGAGCCATAACTGTGCTTACAGACTTGGTGCCATATGACCTACAGGGCTTGATTTTGAAGAGGCTTTATTGATTTGTCATTTAGGAGACAAATGATAAGCCATCCTTCTTGCTAGTCGAGATCTTTCTGTCTCTGCCGCCCCAGCACAGCATCTGCTGCAGCCACAGCTCCTGCAGAGAGGCAAAAGTTGAACATCTTTTTGGAGAAGAGTCTCAGGGTTTCCAGGCCAAATCTCTTTGCTCTTTTCAACAGGCAGTGAAAACAAAATATGAGCCCCTTAGGTCTGGGATTTATTTTGTTACTTGTCTGTGACTCTGGGCACAAGAGGACCTCAGTGTGCACTGAGGGACCTGACGCATCACCCAAGTAATCAAGGGCCAAGGGGCTGCAAGGCTCACCCAGAGCCCACCAGAGTCATGCCTAAAGGTCAGCCTGACTGCACCTACACTGCTCCTGACTGTTGCTCCTCTTATCTGTCCTCAGAAATACCATACACTGATGGGAATGCAATCCTTATGATATATTTATGGTGTGTTGCCAAAGGGAAAAAAGCTTGAGTTAAAGCAAGAGATTGTCTTTTTTGTTTGTTTTCCGATTTTGTTGGGGTTTTTTGGCACAAAACCTATTTGAGGCAAATTTGTGAAATAGTTTCACACAAGAAAGCTGGTCAAAACTTGGAAAAGAAAACAAAGTAATTTAGTCCTTCTTTTTTTTCCCAGGCCAAAACACCCTGGTTTTAAATGTGTCCATGATATTTTTATTATTTTTTCCAGATCAAACAAACCAAGCTTGAGGCTGAGCAAGAAATCTTTGATTAGCCCCAAATGATGGTATTTTGTTGTTCAGTATTTCATTTTCCCAAGGCCAGCAACACAATCATTTGGCATCAATCAAAAAAAAAAAAAAATGCTTTCAATTCTTTGCTCATTTGTGGTCTGATAGATCCTCCCTGCTTTCCTACCAGTTTGGTCTGTCATACTGTGGGACCTCCACATTTTCAGGCTTTGTGCCTTCAAGGTTGCAACTGCTCGAGAATTAGAGAAGCCAGCCTCTCCAAATGCCTGAGGCATTCCCTCCCTGTCCTGTCTGATTCCAACACCCAGTTTGTTCTGAGCAAAGCTCCCTGTGCCCCTTCATCCAGGAAGGAATCTCACCTCCAATACAATAAGAATATTTCACTTTCCATTGCTGCAGGGTGTAGTAAGCTTTAACAAAATAAAAAAAAAATCACTTCTGAGAAGGAATTTATTCCATTGTTATTTAGAATAGTAGTAGTAAAAGTAATAATTATGAAAACAAATATTAATAGCCAGACAGGGCCAGTGCTAGGGGCAGGCAAAATCACTGCAACTGCTGGGAGCAGCAGAATAGCTGTGACCCAGCTGTTTTCTGTCCTGGTTAGCAGATGCCTCCTTTGCCTGTGGAAAAGCCCTGGGAAGCTCATGCTGCTACTTCAGAGAGAAAGAGAAAAGGCTGAGGGGCACCAATGGCTGCCAGAAGTAAGATCCCTCTCACCTCAGGGAGAGCAGAAATTGTTGTGGCTACTTGCCCACGAAGCCTTGAGCTGCTTCCCCTTGTGCAGTGTTTTGCACACAGGAATTGTATAAACTCCCATGATAATCCCTAAATCTGAGAACAATGAAACAGAGCACGCCTCAGGCTTATGTCTCAGAGCACTTTGCAAATATGTTGGGTTTTTTAATAATTCCCTTAAACATAGGAAGTCAGGTAAAGGAAGGGTTATTTGGCTGACCTAAATAATACCAGGCCAGTGGCAAAGCTGACTGCAACATTAGTCTTCATTTCTGGAGCCACGAGAGCATCCATGAGTCAGTAGCAGTGTACATTTTCCCATCCTATAGATAAGAAACAGGGTAGTCCATCAAAGTGTTTCTTTATTTGTACAGCAAACTAGAGGTATTGCTTCTTTTTGGGTGTTGTTTTCAGGGTGGGGGGCAAGGAGAAGTGTTCATTTATAAAACATCATCTAAATGCTAATGTGGTCAGTGCAGAATTAACTTGTGAACACTGAACTACCTCAGTGTGCAACCTGAAACAGGAGTGAAGCGTTCCATGGTGGAGCAGAAAGGAAAAGAAGTTGTTCAGTTAAGTGCAGTGTGTGATGTATAAGGGTTTTTCATTTTTCTCCTTCTCCCCCCAACACAACAACTCCAACATCTCAGGAGATGTCAGACATGGGCAGGACAAACAGCTGATCTCTGTTTGCATTTTGGACGTCCTCCTCAGTGGGTGGCTTTTCCAAAACGTGTCTATAATTGTGAAGGAACACAAGTGCAGAAAGCTCCTGGGAGCACAGCGAAACCACTTCCCTCAGCTGGATTGACTTAACAAGATCAAATACATGTGAACAGGATGAGAAGTCACAGGTTTAAACTGCTGCTCAGGAAATTCAGGTTAAACATTAGGAAAAACTTTCTAACGGTGAGAACAGTTGAATATTAATAGAAATTGCCGTGGGAGGTTGTGTACCCAGTGCCACTGGAGGCTGTTAAGAACAGGTTAGAAAAACATCTGTCAGGAATGATGTAGGCAGAGTTGGTCCTCACTTGGGAAGAAATATGAATTAACGACCCCCAAAGTTCCCTTTCAGCCCAATTTTCTCTGCTTCTGAAACCTTGCATTGTAGTGGTTGACAGATAAATTATAATATTACAATTTATTTTTCTTTTCTAAAGTAGATATTTTGAGTGCTCTCTACAGCGTAGTATGAATACAGGTTTTAGTCAGGAAAGGTCCATAAGCAAATAAAGCTCAGAATTATTAAACAGGCAACCAAGACCAGAACATTATTTTACTTTTTTTTTTACAGGAATGAATTTTCAACAGGGAAAAAGGAAAAAATAAGGCCCCAAAGAAGATGCATTAACTTGGGGATAATCTTTGTTATAATAAGAAAATAAATCTGGAGTGTATCAAAAGTTCATATCTTTGGGGAGAAAAGAGAGGGAAAGAAGAGAAAGAAAAGCACAGATATCATTAGAACAAAACCCTAGAAGAGGAAAAAGTCCTAAACAAATTAAATTATACATCTAACAAGCACAAACAGACATCTACTTTCAAAAGAGATTTAACCCAATTCTTCAAAGAAACAAAACCCAGCAGTAATTAGTAAGTGCTTTTATCTCTTCTGGATTAGAGTATCCAATAAAGCTGAATTCCTAGAGGTGATGTTCCTCCTCCCCAAAATATGAATCATTAGAAGATGTTGTGCAAGGCTTTTGCTGCTTCAGCCCAATAGGATGCCACTGAAGTCGGGCGGCTTGGGCTGTGCTTATTCTGCATATCAAAAAATCAGCTGTGGCCAGACCTCGAATGCAAAGATGAGGAAAAGAATCTTGGGAAACTGGGACTTCTCCTTTGATGTTCTATGAGTTTTGAGTCAGCCCTTAAAATCCTGCTGGTCTCCAGGGTTTTGACACAATATTGAAGTTTTGTAACTTCTTCAGGAGAGTGAAGTGGGAGTGTAAATGTGGGAAGGAAATATGGTAAGAAATAAAATTTCTGCCTCTTTGCTTGGGTGCAAGTGCCTTAGCCACACAAAATGAAACCATGCTTACAAAGTGCTGTGGCCAGGACAGGTAATCCTGTGTGGCAGCAGAGTGCACACCTGTATTTCAGATCACTTGAAAATCCAAGGTCAGCACTCTTGGGCAGAGGACACAGATCCTTCTCATAACCCCAAGGTCCAGCAAAAGCTCTTACTTACTTTTTGTGGAAATTTCATACCAGGACTAATCCACAGGTGAGTTCTGCTTGCCACTCAGTAACTCTTTTTTTGACATGAATAAATACAACATAAATCCCTGTCAGAAAACTTGTCATCTCTCACACCCATGTGCACTCACACAAGTATTTCAATGTGTATTTGACTTTTCTTTATGCCTTTGAAGTATCCAGAGCATCGCCTGAGTCTGTAAGTGAGTGGGAGGCTGGTGGTCCAAGAGGGATTTGCCCCCAGGTGTGACCACGGTTTTGCCACGCAGCGATGGGCAGTGATGGTGGCAAAACCCAGATGGGGCAAAGCTTATGCCATCTGCTATCCTTCCAAAAAGGAAGACAGAAATGAATCATTGCAGAAATATAGGTCGAGGTGGAAAAAGACAACTCAGGAAGGTTTTCAAACTGCTTTGGAAAAAATGAAGATCAATTCCTGTGCTGCTGCCTTTTGACTTTTCAGCCAAGAGACGTGACAGTGGTAACCCAAAATCTGCATGCTGAACTGGGTGGATGATAAACACCCAGATACAGAGTGGCAGAGGTTGCCAGGAATTTTCTCCAGCCAATTCCTTTAGCCCAAACATGCTCATCACTCTTCTATGAATTTAGACATTTCCCAGTGGGTAGCTTCTTTTCCTTTTGTTCCCATGCTTCAAGGGACAAAGTTAATCTGTCTCAGCAGAGGTGCCCAGGCTCTGGGCTGTCAGCAGGGTTCATATCAGTGCCATTAATCATCTGGTAGTTGCTGTTCTTTCATTTCCTTTTGCTAACTTGTGTTGCCAGCTATCCTCTGCTTTGAGGCAGAGATCTCTCTGACTGACCTCTATGGGCAGGAGTAAGAGGCAGCTTCAGACTGTGCACGGGAAGGGAGACCTGCCATGCCAATCCTGTGGTACCTTTAGCTGTGCCTGAGATGTGGGACAGCTCCAGTCACCACAAACTTCTCACCAGTAAATCAGTTTCTGCAGTCCCAGAGCCTCTGCAGCACAGCAGGTAAAAACTACTATTATTTTCTTGCAACCACCATTGATCTGTCAGCACTGCTCCTTTCTCTTCTTCTCTATTTCTTTTCCAGAGTTTTGGCTGCATCACACGGAGCCATAGGTGACACCGGCCTGGAGAAAGGTGGGGTGAGGATATCCTGATGACAACCTGAGCAGCAAAATGGGAAGCAGGCATAAAAACTCACCCCAGCATACATTAAACTAATGCTCTCTGTATATCACAGTTAAGTCTCTAAAGAGAGGCAGCTTCCAGCCAGAGGAGCCCATATACATAGGAGTTATCTCTTCACTGTCACAAAGTGTGGGCCATCATTAGGTTTCATTCTATGCCCTGGGTTCTCTGTGGAGGCAGCCAGGAGAACCACAGCACTTGCTCCTGCAATTACAGTGTCTGGTATGGAGGGGTTGTCTCAAGTGCCTGGGGTTTTTTTAATTATTTATTTATATTTCTACTTTATTTAAGCATTGTGGTATCTCACCAATACATTTATTGACCAAAGTGGCACTACCTTTGCAACAAGAAAATCAAGTCTCATTTAACTTCGTCTGAAAAGTAAAATTGGTAAATCAAAAATATGTACAGTGTAAAGGCCATGAAGGCAAAGGCAGAGTGCTGAGGTTTAGTGGCAGGATGTGTCTGTTGTAGCTGCTTTAACTGCACTTAAAAGGTAAAAAGGAGAGAGCCTAAAAATAGATTGCTAAAAGCCTTTTCTTGTTCCTAGACCAGCTCCAGAGAGGCAGGAATTTTACTCAGACCCAGCCAAAGGGAGTGCCATGTTTCCGAATTGTACCAGGAACTCCCTTGCTCTGAGTCCAAAACTGATCTCAGAAGCTCAGACCAGGCTGGGCTGAGCCTTCCCAAGTCCAGCATTTCTGTGAACCAGGCTGAAGTCCTGGTGAGGGGTCAGCCTCCCGAGCAGTGAGATGCTGAGCAGTGAGAGCAGGTGCTGCCTCTCTTTGCCACATTCCCACACTTGTTCAGTCATCTGCAGAAGGCAGCATTCCCGACTCCACTGCAGCAGGGATAACGCTTATGACTGCTGTTGCTGCTCTCCTCTTGTTACCAGAAACATTGCTCTAAGAACTTACAGCTTCCTGGAATGATGTGAAAAACGAACTGTTTAGAGCAGAAGTGAGTAATAGGTAATTGCAGGCTGGAGCATCTTTAATCACGTTCAATTTTAAGTACATTTTTGAAGAGCGTGGCTCATTATTACCTGGCAGATATTGACGGAGTTCTACATTTCTCATAGCTTAGATCACAAATGAAAAAAGAATTTTGTATACAGGGTGTACTGGTTGGCAATTACAGCACAGCTTTACCCCCTGCTCTGCTGTGGGCTTTCCTGTGACTGTGGAAAAGTCACCGAGACATTTGTGTGGAGGGACTCTGGTGCTGCAGAGCCCACCATATCAGTCCACCTGAACTCCAGGTCCTGTGAAAGCTGATCCATAAGGAATATAAATTTGTAATAAGAAAAAGTGGCCAATGAGAGGCTGTGTGGAGACACAGCAGAAAAGGCTACACGTCAGCTTCATCACTACCCACAGAAAGGTGCTGAACTTCTGAGACCTCCAGCCAAGAGCCCACAAAGTCCAGTTAGTTTCGATCTGCACTTCCTGCAGTAAAAATCCTGATTTATAAATGTCTTCTCATGGACCTAGGAAAATACAGTGGTACTGGGAGCTCAGCTCTAGCTTTCCAGTGGTGCATATATTAAAAAAGAGTAAAAATGGACATATTCTTTCCATTACTATCCACACATCATGTTTTGGCCCTTAATTTCTCCCATCCACTGGCTGCTCTTCCTCACCCAGCACGACCATTAGCCAACATGTCTTCAGCCAAGGTGATATTTCTGCCTGATACTTGGAAAGCAAAGGAACGACACCACCTGGCTGGAGTCGAGAGAAGAGATGAAGCCACTGCAGACACAGGCAGATGCCATCCTCCTTCATTGCATTTTCCTGAGAGTTATGTCTTGAGCAGCAGGACATGGGTGCTGCCCTCCAACTGGCCTAAAGTGTCTGAAAGTGTGTTATAATCCTGATTCATACTGCTCATCTGCAAATGCCCTAAATTCATTACCAGTGTGTTGATGGAAACTGTTTTCCTCCTGTTTAAATATTTCCAAATACATTTTCCCACTGTATGCTCAAGATATTTCTCACCAGCAAATGGAGTGCTCTTCCCTCTTCTCTTGTGGCAGGGGAAGCCTGGAGGGGCAGGATTGATCCTCTGCCCTTAACAGTGCACAGGGATGTGTGTCTGACTCCCCATATCCTACATGTCCAGCCACTATATACTGCAGTGACCTTTTGAGGAGCAAAGGGAGGGACAGCAGCCCAAGGACTGGACAAATTACTTGTTTTTAAATAGGATTTATACTGCTGGAGTAGGGAAGGACAGCATTTAAAGGACTCCCGGCACCATCAGGAACCTGGCCACGTATATGATTGGCATTTGCACTGCTAATGAGACTATTTCTATTATAATGAGCTCATTACTATTTTTATTGCTATTGTATTTTGCATGTTTCACAAATCGTGCAGGGAACTGCTTTTTATTTCCACTTTCTTTTTCTACCTTGGAAACTCTCAGGGCAAACCCAGTGGCTGCATAACGCAGATGAATGAATTAACCCCTGTGGAGAGACCGAGCGGAGGTGGCTGCTCTTAACTGGTCACAGGGGGGTGGGAGAGAAAGGAGAGGATTTGAGTCGTGGCTGGAAACTAATTCAGTAGGGAGTTCCCATGCTGTTCTGAAACCCCATGACAAGACATTTTTATGAATGTATCTCCTATTCAGGAATGTCTGCACAAAATTAGTCTGTTCCTAAGAGGATACTTGGCATATAGATTATGCTCTTTGTCAACAGTTTCTTCCAAATATTGATTGGGATCAGACTTTGTTTCTCTGCCTTTCTGCAGTATTTTGCTTTAATAAAGTTTGGATATGATAAGACAAAGAAGTTTTGGTTTTGCAGCAATGTTCAAGTTTCCAGTGTTGCTCAACTAGTCTGATTCACATCCCTTGAGATCCTCCTTTCCTTTTTTGAGTTCCAAACATATGTGCAGTAGGACAGACCCCAGAGACAGCTTTTGCTGGCTTGCAGAGATCCCGTTGGCTTGGTTTGCTTTGGCTTCAGTTGCTTACCATTACCAATTCCAGTTGGCTTCTCAGTAGCCAGTTCCTCAGCTTTAACTCCCAGTGAATAGCCAACACCCTGCAAATAATCCTCTGCTAACTTTCAGGCTGCTTGGCTTCAACAGTGCACCACAGGATGCAACTCAGAGAGGGGACTAAAAGGGGCAACTCCACCACTACCCTGTGGAAGCTTCCAGAAGCCTCTGGAGTGAAAAGGAATCATCTCTGCAAATCAGATGCTGGAAAATCATATTATTGTATCATATGGCTGCCACTAACAGGTGTAACCACTGCAATTTCTGATGGAGCAGAGAAGGCAATAGGATGCATCGTTATGGGGGTGGTTGAGCCTTGCTCTGAACTCCTGCTAAAGGCTGTAATTCCATTGATTTGACCAAGAGAGGACAGAGCTGTGTGCATTTGTATCACCTTGGATGTTATTTACAGTGGGACCAGCACGGTTTAACCTCACCAGACAAGTGAGAGGCATCCAGTGTGGAAATGGCTATTTGCCAGAGTGCATTCTTCATCTAAATAACATACCTTAGCCTTTGGCCAGCAGTGAGGAAGAAAACCGTGCCTGGATCTGAGCTCAGGAATATTTTCTTGCCTATACAATTCTGACATATTCTGCAGTCATGTGTAAAGTCCAAGAATTGCTAAGAAAATTAAATGCCACCAAAGAACACATGTAAAATAAAAAGAAATTAAAAATTGTGTAAGTGCTTCTGCTTGTTGGAGCTGCATTTTGAATTTCAGGTTTGTTATTTGGTTAGTTTGACGTTGTAGCTCTCTGACAAGCTCCTTCTGTCTCACTCATTTCCTCTGTGTCCTCTGGCTGCTGAGACATCATCACTCTTTCAAGCCCAGGGTTAGTGCTGGCCTGTTTTTAATACTCTGTAGACTTTGGTGGCATCTGGCAGTAGTACTGCCAGCTGTTGCAGAGAAGATAAAGAAGAAAGGAAGACATCAACATTTAAAAAAAGTAATAAAATCAGGCGACTGGGTGTGTTCAAAGGTTCAAATTTAAATTGAAGAAAAATTTGGATAAAAAACTTCTGTGTCTTTTAAATGAACCTTCTCCTACCTTGCTTGAATAGCTCACCAAGGGCAGAGGAGATACAAATAATAAATACATAGAGAGACAAAAAACATGCTGCATCTCCTGCAGGAATTCAGTAATTACTTAATTGAAACTAAAGCCTGTTTTTCTCAGCATCTTAGAAATGTCTCTGTGTCATGTTTCTTTTGTGAGCTTTGTGCTGCACTGATATTTTATATTTAATAACATGTGGAGTGAAATAGGAGAATTAACAAGAATTTTGCTTGTGGCAAGATTACCTACAATATCTGCCTTTGGCTGGATGTAACAAGTGCCTTTTCTGCAGGTGTCTGTGAGTGCTTTGGGGTTTGAGACAAACTGCTGTGGGATTTGAGATGCTGCTACACAAACCAGCAGGAGACAGCTGAGACTGGTTCCTTCCTTAGGAAATTGTAAGAAGGGAAAGAGAGGGAAGCAAGCTGGCACCTTTTAAACTGGTCCCATACAACCATAATCCCAAGGGAATTCCCTAAAACATAATGCAAATTGTCATCCATCAGTCTTTCCTCTGTGGAGTTGCTACAAGCTTCGAAAAGGAGCCTTTTCCCTTTCAGCTACTCTCAAATTCCATCTTTTTTCCCTGACTCTGATACTCTTGGCGGGTTCCCATCAGCTCCTTAGTCCCTTGCCAATGCTGGATACCAAGGTCACTGTACAATATTCATACAACTTATTTCTCACTACAGGTTCATAATAGCTATAATACAGAAAATGCAAAAAGAAGCTTTTCCAGGCTGTTTTGTTGGTGCTGTTCTTGTTTTTAGAATCTGCAAGTTTTTTACATGCGCCTGTTATCCTGAAAACCTTGGGGGGTGATCCGAGAAACTTGAAGGATGGGGTAAAAATGTAAAGTACCTCTTTTGCAAACCATAAGAGTATTTTGGGAAAGGATGTGTCAAAGCAGAAAGCCAGTATGGGAAAAATCCTACATTAGTAGATACTGGCTAAATCTTCCTTTTCACTATTTCTTTGCATATTTATTATAGTTGTTACCAAAAGTCCCTCAGTTATCCAGTCCCTGGGGTTCAATATATCTCACATTGTAGCTTATCTGAAATGCTTGTATCATACAGGACACAAGAGGGATGCTGGGGATTAAAGTGACAGGGTGGCCAGCATATAAAATAGTCAAGAATTCCAATAACTGGATGACAGATTAACTTATTTTTAGAATGTGATTGACAGGTGATGATTGAGTAGTGCTGTGTCCAGTTAGCTCTTGTGGACCTGGTAAAACAATAGTGGAGACACTGAAAAATTGGTGTCATTGCTGACTGAAGACAATATTCTGGTGCTGTATGGCATTTCTGACATTCAATGATCCAAGTGTCATCTTTTGCTCAGTTTTTTCATGGCTCATTTCTCTTTTCTCTGGTTCTTTTGCCTCTCAGCTCATGACAGAAGGAGGATAAAATGTCACCCCAGGATACTTCTGTAACAGCCCCTATTGTGCTTTTCTTTTCCCTTTGAAAGAATGAAAATTTAAGAGAACGAAGGTATTACTCCATGAGTGCAATAAGAGCTATCCTGAATACCGGGCTAAACACCAATTGTCAGAGGATACTGATTCTAAACACTCCTTGGGAAGATGAAGGCAAAAGATGAAGTCAAACGAAGTTGCTGAGAAGTAACAATATCTGTGCAGTCAGTGCCCCTGGTTTTTGCACCATTTTTCTTTCACTGTCAGCGAGGGAATGCTTTGTTTTCCCTATTCCTCTGGATTACAGTTGTGACTCAGCTGTCATATCAGCTTAGAACTGGGGCAGTAAAAATTCTCTGTGCATTAATACTTATTGGACTTGACCTTATGTCCCATTATTTGCTGAAGAGGATTTACAGCTTTCATTCATGACCCAGGCCAGACTAATTATTGCAATTCTAAGAGAAGCAGTAGCATAGTTATGGTCCTGGTTTCCTTGTTTGCTCCTTTTCTGCAGGTCCTCAGCAATGAAGAGATAGTAGTGCAGTGACTCTCTGCATTGCTCTACCACATATGTTGAAACACAACAAAAGAGATAAAATTCTTCTATAAACTTCCAGCCTCATTTCAGCCAGTTTATGTGCTCCCTGAAGTCCATTCCGTAGCCAATTGCACTGGAAGCTGTTCTTTTGGAATTTCTATTTGTGTGATGCAAGGTGATGTGAATTTGAATTCATACCAATGACCTTATCAGGTTTGCCATAGGTAATTAAATGCAGACATATCATGTCTTCCTCTAGAACGTGTCTATGGATGGTCTGCAGACAAAATTGAAGTTTACCCCTTGCAGGTAAGTTTTCAAAGATGGCCCTCTGCATATGGGTTCTACATTTTGGTTGCTTAATGCAGCTACCAAAATCAAACATGTCATGAGTTCCACCAGACAGAACCACCTCTCCAAATTGACTCACACTGTGATATTGTCACAATGCTGAATCTCCCAGCTAGTCGATTGTGCTATTTAATTAGGGTGCCTTTCCAAATCACCTTCAATAGCATCATTGTAACATATGGGTTGAGATTCAGCCAGACGGTCCAAACACAGAAACAAAGCACATCACTGATTTTCTGAACACACAGAGAACCAGAGCACCCAGGCAGTGTGCTCAGATGGGAAGATGGGTCCTGTTTTGCACTGACTTGTAAACACACCTTGAAAGTGGTCAGTTTGTTCAACAAGATAATAATAACCCTCCAGCTGAATATTTCCTTTCCTTCTTGTTTCCCACCATGACACACACTGGGCAAGTGTTTCCTCCTCCTGTTCCTTGGCCCCAGTAATTCTGCAGTCATCAACAGATACAGGTTTTAATCTCACATTTTAGTCTCTTCATTGTCCTTCCCCTGCCTTTTCAATCCACACGAGCCAGGAAAGCCTTGTGGAATGTGACCAACATTTAAAACATAGCTGGGTGTTTCACACGCTGCCCAGCTGTGAGCAGCATTTCCGTTCAATTAAGAATAGACCCCCTCCCACTGACTTGGTTCCACAGCATAATTCAAGAGTTAACCCTGCAATGCTGATGGTGTGGATTTTCTGGCTGATTTGGGAGTTTTGAGGTAATGCATTTGTCCAAATAAATGTCTTTGTTCAAAGAGAATAGATTCAATCTATAGATACAAACTGGGATTACTGAAAGAGGTCACACCCACCCACCCCCCCCTCAACCCAGTTCATCCTCACAGTCTCTCATTTAATTTCAAGATCACCAAAGCTGGAAGTCTAATATTATTTGCTATATTTAGGGCAGATGACCTACCCAGTCAGAATAAGAGATTATGAATTCATTTTTTAAAGCATTATGTAAAAACATAGGAAAAAAATTGACTCTGACTCAAACACTTGGAGTCCATTTGTATGTAATTGTAAAATCAGGACAAGAATCTGAAGAGCAGAAAATGAAATTATGCTTGCAGAGATCTTTGTGGTGGGGTTTATTTTTTTTACCCCTGCATGAGAGATTCTGTACACAGAAACCTTGAGACAGTGGTTGGCTCCGTTGTGAATTCAGGTATTTGTACCAAACAAGATTACCCAGGAGCAATAGGAATGACCCCAGCTGTTGTTTGCTCCGAGAAACGTTTACAATGGACAAGGACATGGAGTTATTCAGTAATTACAAGGAAGGAAGACCACATGGATTAAAGTGACTGGTTAGTAATCAATTCCTGCTGTGAAAATTTTTGTCCTACCTATACAGTGTGTGTGGGAAAATGAAAAGCATGTGTATAAAAATCAGTACTGTTTTGTAAATGGAAAAAATGAAAGTTCATCCAAAAATAAATAATGTAGCCAGCATTTTATGAAATCCCAGCATTTTAAAATAACACCTAATTTAATTGCATCGATCTTTTGAAATAATTAAGAATGTGAGAATAATCAGTTTTCCTTTCATTGGAGACCTTATTGTGTGTATTCTGAGAATGTTGTTTGCACCCACAGTTTCAACTTTAAAGGTCGCTGTGTTTTATCAAGATATCATTTTGTGACAGCTTTTTTAGTGTTCTCAGTGGCACTAACAGCATGCAGTGGCTGATCTTTCTTCAGCAACTGTAAAAGAAGTAAGTGATTTATACAAATAACCTAAAAGTAATGGATATTCCTTTCACATTTTAATTTAGCACTAATTAGTTGAGAGGGTTTGCATATGTGTGTAGAACAAAAGGAACAGCTCTGGCCTCCTGAGTTGATTTTGTTACTGAGTTTCAGAAAATCAAACAACTCTAAACCCAGAAAAAGAAGAAAACTGAATGCAATATATGCAAACAAATGAAATTTTGATTTTGAAATGCAGTGATACAGAAAATGACAATAAGGCTAAAACATCTCTGAGATGTCAAAGAGCCCAGGCTGTGCATACACAAGAAGACAACACAGGAAATAAATATAAAAATACTGAAATGTCCTGAATTAGTGGAAACAAATCACCATTTGAGAAGAGGAAGACAGAACTTCATGTTGTCAGTGGGTGCCCACTTGCCACGGATGGAGCTGGTGCTGCAGACACCACACTTGGCAGTATTTCAAAGCACGCTGGTGTGACATCTTCTGTGTAAGTAGTAACAGATCTCAGGTTTCTCAGCAGCACTTGTAGCTCTGAAACTCAATTTTTTTCCTTCTTTAAATGTATGTGCAAGAGCATTATCCCTGCTTATAGCCAGTTTTTCTCATCCAATACCAAAGGAATTGGCTACGAGAAGGAGCAAGGCTCAAAGGACAACTGAGAGTACAGTGTCCCAGGTCATATGCACAGGTTCCCGTGAGCTGTTCTTGTACCTCCACTGAGGCAAATTCAGGAGCAAATGCTTTATAGCACTGGAAAAATTACCAATGCACTAGTATGGAAACTATACCATTGTTCCACATCCCCTGTTGGATCCAGCTTTGAATCCAGGATGGCAGGACTGAATAGAGACTGTAGAAATTTTGAGTTGGTTCCCAAGGCCAGCAAGAGCTCTGTGACTCACAGGGGAAAGAAACACAGCCTTCCTCTATTCATTTCCCCATGCACAAACCACATAAAATTCTCTGGAGTGACATCCCATGATTTTGTTTAGTTTTGTTAAGGGAGATTGCCCGTTGCTTGAGCCCCTATTAGGACTGTAATACGGAATTGTTTACTCCAGAGCAGTTCATAGACCCAGGAGCTTGTGTTTCTTTATTCTTAAGACACTTTGAACATTTTACTTTTCTTCAAAGGATGTTTCTTCTTTGAGATGAAGCCATTTGTTTAATGTTTTAGAGTATTTCATATCCTCTGTTTTCTCCCCAGAAAAACTCTCTTTGTAAATGAAACACAGGCCTGGATCAATACCCTTCTCCTTGCTGCAGGGTAGCATAATAACTGAAAGATGTTCTTATAATTGTTCTGAGAACACAGGGATTGTTTCATTTATGCAAGTGAAACGTGTTGTTAAGTCATCTGATGATAAGAGTTGACTGGGAGATTTCTGTACTTGCGGCAAAATGTCAATATTCCTAAAGCATCCTACAGTCAGCAGTTTCAGAGCACAGGTTATTTGCAAAATAGCCTCAACGTTATAATCCAGTGAGGCACAAATCTGCTGCTCCCTTACTTTCAGCACTGTCCTTTCCAAATCCAAAGTTAAATGGATTCTACTCCAAGAGCTGAATTGTCACCTAAACTGCAATGCTAGAAAGATTTGCTGTTACTGAAGAAATTGGTCTCCTACATATTTCTATTGAATAATTTCCCAAGGACCTATCTTTGGTGCATGGTAATACCACATATTGCAGTGTTGTAGCTTCTAGACAGACTAATAGACATGTAATCTTATTTTTAGCAGAAACCTGGATGTTCATAGACTTACTGTACAAAGCAGTAACTTGCTGTATAAATATTCCCTCTGAAATCAACAGGAAACCTTGTGCAGGTGTTGTTTCATATATTAAAGTATATTCACACCTTACTAGCTCACACCGACTTCAACAGAGTTACTTCCCAACTTCTATTACAGCAAAGCTCAGGCCCTTTTCTGGTGGGCAAAGTATTTTTATTCTGTGTAATAGAAAAATGAGGAAATTGCATTCTAACATGGTAACTTTCAAATACATTTCAGGCCTCCTTAAGCCATCTTCATGAAATCCTAGTTGCTCAAAGGATTCTATTCATAGTTATTTAATTCTATAGTTATTCTTAGTTGCAGTGAGCCCCTTGGTACATACAATAACACTCCTGCTCCCCCCATAGGGAGCTTTGGCCATTTTTGTCTTGGATCATTTTGGATAGGAGGGAAAAAAACAATGATCAAGTCTATTTCTTAATAGACTATGTTCATTTCTTATACTGTGCTACCCATCTTTCACTTCCCTGAGCAAACTGGAAACCAGCAGCAGACCCCACTTCCCCTGCTTGTTCTCTCACCAGCTTCCTTTTGATCACCCATAATTGCTTTTTTCCTCTCTGAGCCCTCTGCAGGTTTATGGATACAGCATGCCCTTTGCTGCTGAACAAGACTGAAACAGACATCTCAAAAAGACACGACTGCAACTTGTCACTGGCTTTCATTTGTGGTAGAAGATGAGAACTGGGGCAGTGACAAGTACTGACCTTGGCAGGTGGAGTGAGGATCACTCCACTCTGTTGTTCCCCTTACACTCCGCTCAGGGGCCGTTAACGTGAGTGGCTTTTCTTCAGCATCACTATTGTACTGTGCAACACACAGTTGTCATGTTCAAATGTTATCACAAGTACCATTCTTGCCATACCTGGACAATCCACTTGTATCAAAAAGGCTTTTCAACACAGATCCACAAACAATCTCAAAGGGGACCTTTCCCTGACCTGTGACAAGCAGCCTACACATCACCTATTGCATGCTGGGGCTCACAACTGCCTGGGGTGTGACGCTTCAGCACCACCTTGGCCTATCAGGAAGGCCAGTCCCCAGCCCTTCCACTCTGATAAGCAAGGCCAGGGACCTTGTCTAGCAGCCTATTTGTAGATGCACTGCATGGACTCAAACCCATGTGTATGCTCAGCTCTCACCCAGATAAAATAGCCTGAGATGAATTCCACAGCAAGAGCAGTAAAGAGAAGCAGCATGAAGAGGGTTTGGAGCACCAGATCAAATAGCTCTAGAGAGCACTTGAGGCAGCCTGTCGAGAAAACGTGGTCATGCATGTGTTTAGGGGGTGTTTGAAGGGCTCACTGGCCTGTCTGTTGCTCCTTGTAGCAAACCATTCTCTCCCACAATGAGGGCTCTGCACGCAAAAGATGCCAGAGCAGGTCAGGTGCCAAAATCAACCCTGACTCCCTTTATTCAGTTTGCCAGATACAGCTAAATAATGAACTGCATTCATTTAGTACAAGACTCTCTCACCTCCTGTTGATTTGATGTAATAGATGTACTGTAGATAAAACGTGCCAGTAGTACTTCATTGTAATTCAATGGCATGGACAACATAAAACAACACACTAACAATGAAACCAGTTTTAGTCCTGTACAGATTCAAACTCTCTTAAGGAAACTAGATATAAATCTCCTTTTGCTTGCACTGGTATGTGTATTTTACCCTTATTATTAGATAAGACTCTTGCTTGTTTTAACTCTCTCTTTAATTTACTATAACTTAGATCCTTTACCAAAGCCTTAAAGTCTATCTTATGGAAAGAGTTACTGGACTGTCTCTCATTCAGGAAAAGCAGAAGGGTTTTGGTAGTCCCATGCAGGACTTTTGCAGTCCCAGTAAGCTGACACATTAACTCTCACCCCACAGCATATAGTATCATCTAATGTTCACCAATGTAAATGAAGAGGTTTTGCCATCTACTGAATAGCAAATGATGCTGTGATATTTTCTTCCAAAAAACAGAAAGAAATATTTAAAGAAAGATACAGAGAAGGAAGAAAGGTCAGGATTCAATCTGAATAAATAGTGGTATTGTGGCCTTGCTGTAAGCCTAAACAGAGAGCTTTTATGGCTGAGTGCTGGCTCAGGGAGGCTTGGTGTTGGATATAAAAGTAATTTCTCATATTACTTGATTTCTGTGCTAAGAATTAAGATCTTGTTATTTTCAGATAAACAGAACTACATCAAAGATACCTGACTCTATCATCACTTTTTTTCTCCTAAAGGAAACAACAAAGTTTTGGCTATCCCTTGGGGGCAAAAAGAAGCAATATTATTGAATACCTCACCACATCAGCTTTCTGTTTTGTTTGATGGGATGACTATGATTTACAGGATTTCTTTATGAGACTCAATTAAATATAGAATTTATAATATTCATGCAGTTTCTGTGCCAAATATACATAGTGCTGATACAGCAGGGATCTCAAAATATCAACCACCTGCTTAGAAGGAACAGAATTATGAATACATCTCCTTAAACAATAATTCATCATACTCAGAAGCCTAAAGTTAAGCTGCTCTAGAGCCAACACAGCTGCTTTATCAACTTATTTGGGGGATACTGCTGACTTACAGTGCTGGATATCACTCTTGCAACTCTTGGCTAAGATTAAATTCAAGAATTTAGAACCCTAGGACTTTGGCATGAAGGACCCTGGTTTTCAGAGGGGAATCCAGAGTTGTGAATGACATGTCCACACTTCTCATCCAATGTGCCAGGCAACCAAATCCCTTGTATGAGGGAACCCTTCAGAGTTAATATATTCACAGTGTCTGTGGGAAACCAGAAGAATCTTTGCATACCTCACTGAAGGCTGTAGGGAAATATCCCCTCTCCTCAAGGATTCCCATCGTCCACCACCTCCCCTTATCCCCCCCAAAGATGGTTCTGGGGTAGTTTTTTCCTGACTGAAATCAGCTGAGGTACCAACTCAACAGAGCCAAAAAGACACCTCTTTCCCCAGGGAAAGCTCCTCTACTCACAATAAGAAAATTAATTTTAATCCTCATGAATTCTTTCTGAGAGGACTTTGATCTCACATAGTTCAGCTTTATGATTCTTTTTTTTCCCAGACAGGCTGGTGCTATAGAAGTGAGACAGATTGAAAGCCCTCACAGCTGATCTTTGAGGACTTGCACACAGTCTAGGGAGAGATATTCCATAGCTAAAATGGAATCACAGGGTCTGAGCTGGGTTCTGGGGGATAAAAAAAATAACACCACAGCATGATAGTGGCTTTAAGTCCATTTTCACTGCAAGGAGGCAGAATCCTGCTGAGCCCATTCCAGACAGGTGTTAGTCTAATTAGTCTTTTATAACTTAGATTTTACTGCTTCCCTTAGCAGCCAGGTTCACTGTTTAAATATCCTTCATTAGGAAGCTTTTGCAATCTCTAATTTAAAATTTTGCTCCATGTGGAGCCAGGAACTTTTGGTGATCAGGACAATATTTCAGAAGCACCTACTTTACAGACTTTTTGAGCATTAGAAGATTATCATCATGTCTTTTTATTTCAAAGCTCTACAAATTCATCATTTTCAGTTTTATCCTTATGGAAAAAGAACTTTTCCCTAACTTCTTCATAATACCTGTTGCTTTCCTGGAACCTTAGACCTTTCTGTCCCTTTCTCACCAACTAAATGTATTTCAGGATGACTGCTTCTGTGAAGGGGGCACTGTAAGCTCTCTTAGTCCATAACTGGGATGTCATCATGCCTAATGAATGTTGCTACACTCTTCAGACATACTGGGATAAAAGTCTCCTGAGGCATTTTAAGTAGTCAGAGTATGAGGAAGCCTAACACTGCAATCGCAGTCTGTTCAGAAATACCATTCCTATCAGTGGTATCCAGACTTCAATAAAGCTGTTCATAGCAAAAAGGGAAAAGGCCACAAAACACCATCCTGCTTGTTTTACCTCTAGCAGGTCTGTATTATTACTCAGTCTCCAAGTCTTCATCGTGGGAGCATGTTCCTGACCAAGAGGTTTTCCAGTCAAGTGATGGATTTGTAGGTCCAGCTCTGAAAGGCACAGGCACCTTTGAAGGGATGATTACTATGTGGCCTTTAAAAACCACTCCAGACAAAATAGATCAGGTCTGTTTATATTAAAGAAAATCTGTGCTATTGTGAAGACAGCAAGTACCCTCTTATTTTTCTCTAGGAAATAACCTTTAGGATTTTAACAAATAAGGAATAGGAATAGTCTTTTCATCCAGATTGTTATTGCCTGAAGCAGCAAAATAATCTGAGGGCTGTTTTCAGAAACAAAATGCATGAGGAACTCAGGATGGGCTGAGAACACAGCAAGAGAACTTCAGATTTATTTGAGATTGCAAGAGATTTTCTTAGCTCATCCAAAACCCTCTTCTAATTAGCGTTTTCCTCTCATCTGCTGTCTCATTTTACCTTTTGCTCCCAAAGAGTGCTGGGGGCTTGGTTCTAGGCCAGCTCTTTGACATCCACAATGTCTGCCTTCCCCCTTTGACTGAAGCTCCATTTCAGTGATGCAGAAAATTAATTAGGGCACTTTATTTCCTTTGTAAGTAGACCTATATGCTGTTTCTAAGGCTGCAAATATGGTAACTCTGTGAGTGAATAAACACAAAATTAGGCTCCTTTTGCATGATTTTGAAGCTGATAGCAAAAACAGCCATGAAGGAATCTCAACACAGAATCTGCTGTTTTAACCATACTGGAAAAAATTCTGTGTACCAATTAGAGAGATTACTTTGCTCCAAGTGACACAGAGAACTGAATAATCAGGCAAGTATACTAACCAGATGTCACTTTATCAGACAAGAGGAAGGAGTATCCCATAGTGAACGGGAAACGGTCTGTGGGATGCCCATTGGCTCATGCAAAAATCTGCTTTTATTCCCATAATCACTCCTGTGGCCCTTCCCTGAGCCTTTGCCCATGAGCAGCATGAAGAGCTCCACAGCACTAGCTGAGAGAGCTCCTTTTTGGGTAAGGGCAAGTAGCTCAGCAGGGCCAGCGGGGAGGTGATGGTTCTGTGCAGGTGGTTACCGTGAGCACTCACCTCACATGCTCTGCTGATACACCACAGTGAAGTGTTAAAACATCAGCAGGGAAAAACATGGATTCATGTCTTCAGCTTCACTCAGCACAAATCTCTACAGGGCATGTTGTGGCAAAACTGACATACCATAAAGAAACAGAAAGAAATAAGGCCACAAAAGGGATTAACAATAACAGCAATGACTAGGTATGATCCCTGTGCTCAGATGTTGTTGTTCAAAAAGCCTTGGATATATTAGTCATGTTCAGGTTTTCAGAAGTCATATATTTCACCAGATTAAAACCTTTGTGATATTAGGACTCCAAAACTGAAAAATAGTTCTTTCCACCCATATCTAATAAATATATGTTTGAAGCTCAAGTTGATCTAATGGGAATTCATGCTCAACTGTGCATGTGATGTTTGGATATAAACAACAATTTCCCATTGTACAATATCACCCTACTGCTACTGTGTCTTTTCTCAGCCTTAGTTATGTATCTTTAAGGTAATTTCCTCTTGGGGCAGATTAGATAACTTGAAATGCCTGCACTAAAACCCTCTGTCTTTAAACTGGGACAAAGATGTCAAAGTTTAGCTATGTGCAGTCCAGTTAAATCACTTTGACTGAGCTAACTTGCTATGAAATGGCGTCTTTTTTTCCAAAATAGGCCAAAAGATTTTCCACCATACATTTTTGGTGAGGTTAAAATGACCATGCAGATGCCAGACCCAGAACCTGCTCACCTGCAAAACCTTTGTGTGATCTTGGCAAGCAGTTCAAAGTAGAGCACAAAAAAAAAAAATGCATCCTACTTGGAAGTCCAACCTAAAGTCCTGTTCTGCTCAACTCCAAACATGTGCTGAATTCTCCCCAGTCATTTTAGCTTTTACTTTGTCCTTGGCTGCTTCAAGACAAGGGAGCGAATCTCAGCCCATTTGAATCAGAACAGCTGCAATGACTTCAATAGGGTGATGAGTATTTATTCCAGCAGGAAGTCTTACCCAGAATCTTTCCTAACTGTAAGATCCCTCTCACTGCTAAACAGGATATTCCATGCCACATTATGCTAATGTAGTGGCATGTTTTCAGCAAGCACTATTCAATAATTTGTCAACAGCACCACAGTGACAGCGATGAACACGATCCCCTATCTCAGCCTCCTATTGCATCTAGAAATTGTTACTGCATTTGGAAATCCTCCACAGGTACTTCTCCTTAGAGGCCACAGAATTAAAAGATCTGTTGAATTCCATGAACCAAAATTGTATTCTCAAAAAAGTAAAATATTAGCTGTCAGGGGACAGCTTAAGCTATGGAAGGCTCATTGCAGTGTGGATAGTGTCCTGAATCATAAAGTGATTTTGGATAAGAAAAGGCTCGCTAAGGCAAAAAAACTCAACGACAAAAGGACCATTTGTATAAAGCCACATGCCATGCTCTGGCAATGGGGGATTAAGCAAAGAGGTATTTTTAAAAACTAAAATGCACAGATATTAGTTAGGAGTGGAGGCCCACTGTCCAACAGGCAGATTCTTATTGTCTTCAGATCATCTTGGATTTCCTATAACCCATTCCCATGTTCCCCAGCCAGCCCACACCAAGCTCTCAGCTCTCCACCAACCATTCCCTGCCCAGTAACAGCTCTTCTCCTTGTTTTGGGCAAAGGCAGATTAAACAGAGGGATAAGAGTTGAGAGAAAATGTATCTGTGCTGTAAACACAGCCTGTGGACATTAGCTTCTCTCAGCACTGGGTGGCAATTATTCCTGTGTAATAGGCAGTCACCCCCTGACCCTCTCCTTCAGCATGCAATGCTTCCACTGTCAAGTGTTAATCCCTTTGTTAGCTACTCAGCTGCACATTCATTTAGGAGGGCTAATGACTTACACTGTTCCCTCTCTGCATGATTTCGACAGACATGTAATTAGAGGTGAATGGAGTCTTCAGAGGTACAGCAACCACGAAAGCCAGCGGCAAAGTCAAAGTATTTGTCTAATTTTGCAATCGGCTGTTTCAGTGAATGAAACCATGTGGTCAGCTGCATGCAGAGGAAAAGAAAGTAGAAAAGGAGAAGCCCCCCCCCAAAAAAAAAAAATCAGCCTTTAAAAATAAATTAAAAAGTGGGTTGCCTGGCAGTCACAAAGCTCTGAGATGAAAAGGAACGTGCTTCAAAATATTTTTGGTCAGGGTGCCAGAGAGCACATCGGAAGATAAATGCCAGGAAGGAATCTGTTCTTCTCATACAGAGTGAAAAACTATCTAAGGGTGAAAAGCTTTGTTTTAAAGTGCTTGCAATGCTTCATCATTAGCAGAATAAACGTGAGAGCTGGAAAGCTATAGAAATATATATGAAGGTGAACTGAAGAACTTTCTGTGTGCCACAGCACTGGTTTAAAGATTTGTGTGTTCTTTTATGTGAGCCATCCACAACTGCAACACCTGAGGAAACATCCCACACCTCTTACACCAGGTGAGCGTGGACTTTTGAAGTCCAAGGAATTTTTGCCTATGCATTAATGTCACTGGGTGACGTTGAAAAGTGTGACAGGGAGCCACAGTCTTGATATATTTCAGACAAAAAAACCCCTCTCAGCTCTGACTTTTGTGTATGGACAAACTACAGAGCAGGTCCCATTTTGCTGCAAGGTGTCACTCCCACCACACAGGGTTTTGTGGATGATCCCAGCAAGCAGGGATGGCTGTCAGCTGGCCTTCCATGTCACTTTTAGCACCGACACATGGTCACAAGGTCTGACAGCGCTGGCTGACGCCACAGCAAAGCAGAGAGGTGCTACAAGGGGCTGGGCGCTCCCTCCCGGCACAGAAGCACACATTTAAGCCACCAGGTGGTACCTGCCCACTGCCTCCTTGTGGTGCTTCGTGCTCACTTCTTACACCTCCTGTGCGTGCAGATTGTTTGCTGCTTCCCATAAATTTTTATAAGGTTGGGGGGTTTTTTATATTGCCTTTTCTTCTTTTTTATAAATTCCTTCTAAGATTTTTGCCCTCCTCATGGCTGGTTTCCCTGTACACTGCATATCCATCCCTGTCACTGAGGCTGCTGCGCCATCTCCCTGCCACTGACCATTTGTCTGTTTTGGAGCATGGAATCTCCCCTCTCTACGTAGATTACACAAAATGCATTCTTGGATGAGACAGTATTTGCATTAAATAACACCTACTCCTATTCTCTCAGTTACACAATAGCCAGTCAAAGTGGTATTTTTATGAATTGCAGCAATACACCTTCACTAGTGCTTTGAATTCAGGAGTATAATTTCATTAAAAATGAAAAAAGAGAGTAATAATTAATAATTGTTTTAATTAAGTCTGGGCTTATGAGCTAACACAGTTGTCTAATACAATTATAAACATAATTTCATGCTTAATGAAATATAAATGAAGCAATTGAATGGCATGCTCCAAAGACATCTCCCTATCAATCAGTTGTCCTACTAACCCTTCCATCTTTCATGTGTGTTTTATTTCGCTGTTTTGTTTGAAATGTGGCGGTTGGAAAGATCTGATTTGAGGACTGCAAGCAGCAGATAGTCCATCATGTCCCTAAGGAAGTCCGCCTGATGGTGAGTTGCCATCACAATTTAAACTGGGTGTCTCATTCCTGGTCTGAGGCCATTTTATTTCCTGAGATACATATTGAGAGAACTGAATCTGAGTGAGCACAGTACAGCCTGTCCTACACCCCTGCAGCAGCCAAGAACACACAGCCGTGAATGGCTCTGCTTCCATTGCAGCCAATTTCCCACCACACCAGCAGAGACAGAACGATTTGCTGTTGGCACAGCAGAAGATGACTGTGGGCAGCTGATGAGGATATTTGAGTTTTTGAGTGATTTGGGATCTGCTGATAATCAAACATATAAATGTACATTTCTGGCTATTTTTTAATTTATCATCTTTATTACTGATATCACCATTCACTTTTAGAGTTATATCAGTAATTTCTCTCCCATTTTGACCAGCTGGCTCTCAATGCCCAGTGGTGTCATTGTGAAAAACCTTGTGTACAATTGCATGACTTGCAGCTACAAATAGGTAAAACTGTGTAAGACTTGCTCACTAATTTCTTGTGTTTGTATTCCAAGTGCCTCAGCGATGCCCATCCTCAGTGTGCCTACAGAGGGGGAGGGAGAAAGAAAATCCATGCCTTTGGATTAGAAGTGTAATGATCCTGACAGAAGGAATGGGTGAGGACAAAATCCACGCAACTCCAAACTGAGTAATGCTTGCTGTGGCTTGGGTCTGTGCAGTAAATATATGTTTTATCTTGCTGGGGCTTGGATATGATTGAATCGAAGTTTGTTGGAAAATGAGCCCAGACATGCTGAAAGCTTCACACAACTGGAAACCAGGCAGTTTTGGTGGTACGGGTTTAATTATGAATGGTTCACTCAGCCCTGGTAATGACTCATATTCACTAACTAGCCTGTATATGAGATGTGACAAAAGTGTAGTTCAGATACACAAAGCATAATTATTTAATGATGAAGTAAAGTTGCTTAGGAAGCCTTTAAGCTATTGCACTCTTAGTAGGGTATTTTGCAGTCACTGAATAAATGAACATAATTTAATTCTTAAAAGCTGTATAGCTCCTGCTGCTTTTGAAAATGATATGTAGCTAGCACAATAGGTTTTTCCCATTATAGAATTCTATATGCTACAACAAACAGCACACAGAATGCAATGTAATGCCACTAAGAATAAGGAAAACTATTCTTAGTGACTATCCAGGCTAAAAATGATAGAACTCACATATCCAGTAACAATCATGGACCTGACAAATCAAGCTTGTAAGGCTGTGGTGTGATCTGAAAACCTAACAAGCTTCCAAGAAGAATTTCCGTTTTAAAAATACATTCTTTCTTTCTGGATTCCTTTTTTTTTTTTTCTTTTTTTTTTTTTTTTTTTTTGATGGGATGTGCAAGACTGAACAGCATGAGAGTGGCTGTGCCATTGAAGGATATATTTATATATTATGTAGCTGTGTTCCAATTATGAAATTGATCCATGGATAAAAATCCCTTAAGGGTGGCTATTAATGAGATTGTCTGCTCTGAGTGCATCCAGTAATAAGATTAGGTATGCATTTATCCTGAGCAGAGATAAACCAATGACAAGTTTGTGCCAAGATAAGACAGTTTTGAAAGGCAATTAAACATGGGACATAATGTGTGTGCATATGTCTGTGGGAGGTTGCAGAATGGAAAGTTGGTTTTCATCTGCAGAAGTGCTTCTGAGTGTACCAGGTAGGGAGAAACAGGCTTTTCACAGTAGTGAGATTAAACTTGATCTTAAAAATCAAAATATTTGAATTTTGAATTTACAAATCACTTTCATAAAATGTGCAATGGCCTTTTTGGCTTTTTTCCCCACTTATGAAAGGCTTGAAAACACCCTTGACAATTACCAGCTGCTCAGTGAGACAAGACTCAGCCACCATACTTGGACTTTCAGAGAGTACAGCACCTGAACAGCACCCTGACTCCTGAATGGCCTCTCACACTGCCTAATTCCAGCAAATTCAGTGATGCTCTGACAAAAATGATTTCCAGTATTTGCTACAGGATTTGCAGCAGAAATACTGTTCCATAGTTGTGGCACAGTAGGATGGAAAAGCTTGCACCGGGGATTAATCTGAGATGGTTTGGGTAGTGCTGGAGGAGCAGTGAAAGCAGCACAGAGCCCAGCATGGGCAGGAATGCACATAAAGCCAGTGGCTCTCACCACATCACAGCCAGGACGTTTCTGTCCCAGTCTTAGGGCCATTAGAACTGATTGGTTACTCATCGCTCTCCTTCACGGCAACTAAAATGTCTCCTAAGGTTTTCCGTTATTTTTACAGCACTGGGAAAAGTTTCTCCTTCTCATGCTGTTATTGCTGCTCTTGCCCAGAACATTGCTTTGCTGTAGCACCTCCAATAACTGGTGTACACAGGGTGTAGAGAGGCCAGGATCCTTCTGGAAGCAGAAACCTCTCTTGTACATGAACAATTCAAGCTCAAATCAAATTTTGAATTACTGGGCTTATTAAATAAACTTTAGAATCCTGCCTGTGCTTGCTACCCTTCATATATATCTGAACCAAAGCCAACTGCTCAGTGCCTGTGCAGCTGGAACCCCTGGGTATCACTCTGGATATTACCAGGCATCAGGTAAAAATGTGAAAGGGGAGGAAAACTACAACCTCATTTCTGGAGTAGTCTCTGGGGAGATAATGGACAATAACTGGAGTATAAAAGGTAGGAACAAAGTCATGATTTGTGCTCCCTTAGTTTTTTGCCTGACCAGTTCAAGGTCACTCTGCCAGCACAAATGAGAGCAGCCTGGAGGCTTCTGTAAACCACATCCATTGGCAAAGCCTTTAAAAGGGAAGGTAGGAATAGAGAGGAGCACTTCCAATAATGGGATGAGCATTTTGGAAGGATTCTTAAAAACAAGAATAGCCATAACTTGTAATAACAGAGCACCTTCAAAAATCCTATACTCCAGAAATACTGGCATTTCAATTATTTGTGAATGCTGTTGTATTGCCATGTCTCTCAGCTAAAACACCAGGATCCTTTCCCACCCTGCCTCCTTTGACAGAAGTACAAGTCAAGCAAAGACACCCTACTATACTTCTCACTCAAAAATAATTCATAGGCCTTCCTTTCTGCTAAAACCTGTATTAAAAACTACTAAAAAATTCAGAAATGTAGTAAGAAATACTGGATTTAGCTGCTCCCCCTGCTACACTGTGTGTTCCCTGCCAGGGCAGCTGATTCTTCCCAAGTCTGTCCTTTATGTTACACATGGTCACACAGTGCTGAGCAGTGACATTACTTCTCCTAACAGATAATTTGAATCATCAACTTTGTTTTGCCTCATGGGGTCCCTCCTTCAGAATTTTAAAAAATCAGCTCTCTTCTAAATTAGCATCAAAGATTTACAAGATCTCTGAGCTCTTTTTGAAAACTCTGCTAATTTTCCTTTTCTACGTCCTTCCTTCACTGCCCCCTCCTGTAATCAGGATCCCAAAGTGTGCTTTCTGATGAGGATTAAGCCATGACCCATGCATGATTGCAGGAAATAAGCCTTTAAAATATGCCTAAGTGCTCTGCTTGTTTGAAGTTACTGATCCTTAAAATAGAAGTCTGTAAAAATGTGTAATTTCAAATGTTTCTGCAGATATTGTTCCAGTGTGTGTAACAAGGAGACACATCAAGCCAAGTTACATCAGTTATGCTCCATTATATCATGAACTGAGACAAAGGAATCAAAACACACAGTAATGCCTCAAATGAAAATCCAGCTCTTGTACAGATTCTTTCCCCAGTTACCACCTACAAAATAATCTGCTTGATTTTGGGTGTTTATTTTAGCCATTCACCCAGCTTATGTTCTCAATATCATTCATAATATGAAAGTCCAGAGGGTCTGAAGTTCATCCAGCTCACCTCCTATGGACCATTTCTTCCTTTCCAGACCTGCCTTATTTTCCTGCTCTCCATCATTTCTTGTTCCCTTCTCATCTTTTTTCAAGACAATAATCACAGGTGGGGCTTGTGAGCTGGTCCACCACAGAAATGGAAACTAAGAAATGCTATCATTTTCTTATCCAGCATTTTCTGCATCATTCCTAGCACTGTTCCTCTGGCTGATCACCTTAAACTTTGAATGGCTCTTGCAGGAACTATTTGCAATGACTCAGAGATCTGTTTTTAAGTAAGTTTTTATAATGAAGGCGAGTGGACTAAGAAATCAGCCAAACCGGCACAGGAACATGGGGCAAAGAGTTGTTCCTTTCTCTCTTGTGGCTCAGTGCACAAAGAAGTTCTGAGAAGCTCCAGAAATCAGGGAGAATAGAGCAAGGCCAGAACTTCTCCAGGAAACACCTTTTCCCTTTTTTATGACCTTTCTGCTCAGAGATGTTGGGAAAAGAATTAAAGAATACTTTTTTTTCTTTTCTTTTTCAGGACCTTTTATCCCTTTTGGAATATTAAGTATCCAGTGCCACCATTGGAAACTCAGCATAAGAAGAAGATGCTTTAGAAATCCTAAGGTACTGTCTGGCATTTTTAGATCCCTGCCACTCACTAAGCTTACTGGCAAAGCTCGTTAAGGTATTGAGTATATTGATAGAAGCAGAATAATATTGCTCCTTCCTCATTAGTCTCTCAGGGTACTTAGAACATAATTTTGGCCCATTTAATGTTACTTTAATCTTAACCAAGTCAAGATAAGGTCAGATATTTCACCTTTACTGAAGTTCTCAGCCCTCTTACGCCTGTGTGCATAGAAACCTGTGAGAAAAACATTTCAGTCATTTCCACAGCAATGATCAAAGAAAATCACAAATGCAATGGACTTCAAAGAAGAGGGCAATGGCCCAGACCTAGCTCTGAGGCAGTGTGCACAAAATTGGTGAGATCTGAACTAAATTGCTTAAAAACAGCTTCCAGTTTGCAGCAGTGGTTATTTAAGGGAGCACAGACTCAAGATCTGCAGGCACACCAGCAATGGCAGAGAGACCTGCTGCAAAGCTGGTCCTGCAGCTACACCCACCTCTAGTCAGGGAAGTTTCAGCATGGGGGAAATTTAAACAGTCTGTGTGCTACAAAGCTCTGAATTCCCAGGTCTGGGAATTGAGAGTCAATGGAAGAAACAAAAAACAAACAAACAACCCCACCAAAAACAAACAAAAATCCCAAACAAACAAAACAAAACAAACAAAAATCCCAAACAAACAAAACAAAATGAACAAAAAATCCCAAACAAACAAAACAAAACAAAACAAACAAAAAACCCCCAAAAAACAAACCACAGAGTCCAAAGAAGAGAAACAGAGAAAAGGAGATGCCATTCAGTGCAGCACTTATCCCATAGGATGGATGGAAAACCAAGGAACTGCTCTCACCTCAGGGTCTTATTCTGTAAAATCCGCTTCTCACCTTCAGTAAGAACATTTACATTCCCAGCAGTGCTACATGGTGGGGAATGTGGACACTAACTGCTCCACAGGGTGCTGGGAAGGCAGTTCATGCTTTTCTTCTCTTCCTTAAACTCTGCCAAGTTCAGGGCAAGTAGGCACACCACACCACAGATGGAGAGGAATGGGGCTCTGCTGCAGACTGCTTTGTATTTGACACTCTTTACCAGGGGTGGATGGTTGTAGCCTAGAAAAGTTGCAGCTACACTCTACTGTGGGCCTACACGACCACCCCACCCAGAGTAGCAGTTCCAATGTTGTAAGCTATTTATTTGCCAGGGTATGTTATTTAAATCCATCTCACTAATGTGCATCACTGACGGCCAACGGCAATTTTCTGTAGGAGCTTAGGGAAGAGGGGAGATGGGAGCAAAGGATGCATTGCACCCCCCCGCCAAGCCAGCACTGGAAAGCTGGGAGGTGAAAACTCAAGGGTTTCATTTAACAGAGTTAAAGCCTCCATTTCTGCACATTGTGGTGCCTGCACATAATCATGGAGAAATAGATCTTGGTTAAATTTTTGATGAGCTTTCGGCTGCTCTAAATAATTAAGTAAGACCTCTCTCATTTGAAACACGGGTGCAACTTTTCATGTTTCAAATGCTTCCCGCCTTAATCACAAGGGAATCACTGGAGTTATTCAGGTCACTTGATATATTTATTTATTTTTAACGTCACTAGTCAGAAAAAAATTTGAACCTTCATGCAGGAAAGGGAGATAGCATTTGCCTTTTGATCTGACTCCAGGTAAATCCCCAGGAGAAGTATGTGGCTCGTTTGCAGTAGCTGAATAATAGAGATTGATAGGTTAATCAGTTCCAATACAACTTAGAGAGTAACAGTGTGCACTCATATCCTAAATTTTGACATTCCCCAAGTCCAGAATGTTTCAAAGATGTTAGTGCAGAATATCAGAGCACGGTTTTTGAAAGACAGATGAGTTAATAAGGATACTTCTGTATCCCCTCATGTAAAGCACAGGAGGCTGATCCTGCTTTTGACAGGCTGATTGTATGACAGTCTAACTACTGAAGTCAGTCCTCCTCCACCACCATGTAACAGCATAGAAAATGAGGGCTTAAAAACATTCCTTCTGTCCCTTCATTAAGTGTCACAAGGAGCTTGGATGTTGTTTTATGCGAAACCAGGCTATCTTGTGAGTATATAAAGTGGCATTAAATGTATTAAATATTGGATTCAGTCCCCTAATGAGGGACTTTGATCTCCTATCATAAGACTCAGATGTGAAAATTGGACTCTGAAAGCAGATTAGTAAAAAAATCTCCTTCCTAACCACTCCATTCTACTGCTGCTCCATAAGCCACAGACTGCCTGAACTCATGTTAAAAACCTGCAATATGAAATAAGCAGTGCCTACTCTGCAAGTGCAGTTTTCTGCAAAGGGGAAGGTGCAGGTGAGGTGGTGAAAATTTGACATCAAGCCATAATTCAGCATGGCTGCCTCTGAGCTTCAATATTCCATCCACAAAAATGGGACTGCCCACATCACTCTGTCTCAAAGACATCATGGGAAAACAAACATATCTAAAATTGCAGAGGGCTTCAAAATATTATAGACGCAGGAACAGGTTGCACTCTCAGCTGAATTTCTAACAAAGGTCTACCCAAGGCTTTCAAACTTGTCAATAAATTCAGGATTAATGATCTCAGTTTGTGCCATTTTGTAATTCATTACTTTAGGCACAAAGCTGGTTTAGTCCTACATGACTTTTTTTCCTATGGACAGTCACTGCAAAAATCCAAGTCATTATTTCCTAGGAGCTGGTTACTGTTTAGCAGTTATCCTATATATGCTGCTCTCACTAATTTGTCCCCTTTTGCAGTGAAAACTGTCATAACTGGTCGATTTAAAATGCAGACTGCCTGAGAAAGAGCCTTCTGAGGAGTGACAGGTTTGGAGATGTACGACTTGTGGAGGAGAGCACTCTAAATTGGAGGCAGGTGCTCCCGTGTTTCTGCAATGAGACTGACAGAGCTATATGCTATTAAAACTGGAGTCTTACAAGATTTTCTTTAAAAAATGTCTTTTAGTTCTAGCCATATCTTCAACTAGTTGCTCTGAACTGGATATGTATGGGTAGCTATAGGCCCTGCACTAAATATATTTGGAAATCTGGCCTTTAGCCTGCACACCAGGGGAGGTCCAGATTGGATATTGGGCAAAACTTCTTCACCAAGAGGGTTGCTGAGCACTGGAACAGGCTGTCCAGGGCAGTGGTGGAGTCACCATTCCTGGTGGGGTTTGAAAGATGTGTAGATGTGTCATTTGGGGACATGGTTTAGTGATGGCCTTGGCAGTGCTGGGGTAGTGGTTAGACTTCTTAAGGGTCTTTTCAGACCTAAATGATTCTGTGATCTCATACAGTCTTTTTCTAGATTAAATTTTATGTGTCTACAATACTTAGATCATCTACTATTTCTGTGAGCTAATGCATTGTCATACTTTCTATTTCAATAACCCTTGAGTGTGATTTATTAAAATGACAGACCACACTACAGTTTGCAATGCAGGGCTAATTCGTTCCCACTTTTTAATACAGTCCCTCACATCATTTCCAGCATTTGTGAGAATAAGTATTTATTTTAATCACCATGTGCTGCATATGTAATTTTTTTCCTAGGTGAAATTTCCTTTTAATGGAGGCTGGGTCACAAGAGACCAATTATATCAGTTATGTGCACGTTACAGAATAATTTAAAATCAGCTTTCAGGTCAATCTTTTTTAATTATCTATTTTATCAACTGTTTTTGACTAGCAATTTAAATAATTGTGTTTGCCTAATACCTGGAAGTGTAATTGCTTTTCGATGGCCTTTGTTCTGATCTCAGTGTCAGTGCATACTGCGCATGTTTGCATCTGTCCGCACAGTGACAGATTAGTGGTGACAGCTTGTATAACTTATTTATAAAATGACAAATTATTTTAGAATTTTTCTAAGTTCACACACTGGAAATATGGAGAAACACCTGCTTGCTGCAGAAAGCTGAAGAGAATCTGCTAATTCAAAGGGAAACCATGTGAATTAGTGAAGAGCACAAGTGCAAGAAAACCCCATGGGCCATCCTTATGCTGGTCCAGGTTGCAGGGAGGCCTCCATGGATATAATTTTTTTAGCTAACAAGTCCCTATTGCTGAAGCCAGATATCACCAGGAAGGTTCCCAAAGATTTTGGGGCATGGCAGTCTTGAGGTAGAAACAGTCTCCTCCCAGGGTCAGTTCAGAGCAAGAGCTAAGTGGAAGAGCTTTGAATGGCATCTGGCAAACCCCCTTCACAGAGCCCAGCTAGAGCCCAGTAGCCCCCTGTGCCCAAAACACCCGTCTGCTTTCCGGTGTCCTTCTCTGTCCTGCAAGGAAAATACCTCCCTGTCCTTCCCTCAGTGCTTACTTGAGCAAAGACTGCAGCAAGTGGCCCAGTGCTGCTTAGATCCCAATGCTAACCATGCCAAGGCTGTAACTGCAGTAGGAATGTCATTCTGAAGCCCCCTTGTTAACATAAAAGGATTAGTTCATCAGCAGGTGGTTTTGCTGGTAATGGAGTCAGGGATGTCCAGCTGATGTACTGTAGAAAGAGTAATGAGAGCCTCTGATAGAAATTAGTCCTCACTCCCAGCAGCAGCAGCAGCAGAAGGAATAAACAAGTGAATTGCCTTGCAGGAGTCATAAGTGGGCAGAGCAATAGTACAGACACAGATTGCATTGCACAACCAAACAGCAGGTACAGAGCACACAGAGCCTGCTGTGCACCCTCACAGCTCAGTGGGTGTGTACTGGGAGAGCAGACAATGCAAACAACCCACTGCACCCCAGCTGATGGGGGTTCTGCATTTAAAAATAAGTTATCACATGTGCCTAAAGGAAGCCTACCTAGACATGTCCTTCTAATAGATAAACCAGCCTGCACCTTTCTCAGAAAGCTGCTCTCACAGTCTCATTCATACATAATAAAGATACTTATCAGCACCACTCAGAAAAAAGACATTGGTTTAAATTTAGCATCCTGAAATCCTACTCATAGAAACATCCATTTATCAGCTACTTAATGGCCTCTTGCTTGAAGGGCAGCTTCTCTTCTAATCTGATGTATGGTTTCATACTGTCCAGGTCAGTTCTTGGTTTCATTAAGCATCCCTTGTGTAAGTTAGGATTTTTGGCCCATAATATTCCAAGCTGTATTCAGGCCACCAGTGGACATCAATGTTTAAGCTCTGTGCCAGCTCTGATTGCTGTTGTGTACTGGTCAGCTTGCTGGGTACAGCCTGCTGGGTACAGCCTGCTGGGTACATGGCAAATGACCACTTTGGTGTGAGGCCAAGTCTGGAATGTTTAAAGCTTCAACACTCATAATAAAGCAATATAGCAGCATATCAATTACTACGAAATTAGCTGCAGGATTGCTGCTGGATGCAAATGTACATAGCATTGCCATTTATTTTCCTACCAAGAAAGACTTAATTTTGTTTTTGAAAGTGACTAAGATATTGGCATAGTGCTTTGTGTTTTTCAAATTGTCTCTATTTGAAAAATGAACTATCCCTCAAGGTAAATTAAATGAACCTTTTTCTTTGTTCTTTCAATCCTTCTGCTGGAAGCCTGATGCTGTTCAGCTGGAACTGTGTGTAAACCAGAGATAGACAGGTTGCTCCTTTGAGCATTGATTTCCCAGGAAGCATACAGACAAAAAAAACCCTAGCAGGAATAAAACTAAATAATTCAGACTATCTGCATTGTCAGAAGAAATGCAGGAATTTCCTGTGCACACAAAGAAACATGACTTGGTCAGACGAGGATGCACTTGATAGCACAATTTCAGGACTAACAAGAGAGAAGGGGATGAGTGAACTTGTAGAAAGTATAGTGACAGGGAGACCCAAACCCCAGAGATCATCCCCACATCTGTTTTCACATCCTTAGAAAATTTCTGCCTCCATTTAGACCCATTCACCCCGCTTGCAGCAACAGTTTCATTGAACATACTAGTATTTCTGAGTATCTTATTCCTCTTAGACTTTGCAGATACTGTTTCTCCATCAGCACAAAACCTTCCTGCCGGCTCTGTCTCAGTGAAAGAGTGCAAAGCACACAGGGTACTCACAGCTTCTTCCCAGCCCAGAACCAGAACTGTTGGAGTGGCCTCACCTTCATATACTGGTCCTCAATCCTGCAACAAAAGGCTTCTGCCATCACTTCTGCTGTGGAGACACTCACCTTGTCCTCTGCTTCCATGAGGTTTTATATTCTGCCTCTTTGCTAATGTTTTCTGCCTACAAACACATTTTCTGCTTGTTCCCATTGGCATCTTGTTTCTCTGTGAGTGTAAACAATGCCTGTGCAAGCATTAGTGCTTCTTCCATGTATTTGTCTATGTGACTGTGTGTTTGTATTTCGTTTGTAATTGTTTCCTTCTGGCTGCACTGAAAAGATGTGAATATTCCAATTTCTTCTGACACATACAAGTAGTTATGATTACAACTGTGCAAGTTTGGTGATAACAGCTGACACATCCATTTCTGATCACAACTTCTGTGGGCAGCCTGTCTCTTAGTTTGTGTTTGGTGAGGAAAAATAAAGAGTTCTTCACAAAAGATAAAACTGTGTCAGCTTGCACTCACCTAGGGATATGCTGAGCACTGAGACACATGATCTTAATGCAAGGATTGAAGTTGCACAGTGTTAAGCTGAATGTTACAAACACACTTTTAGGTATTATTAGGGTCAGGGAGTTATGTGAGTCTTGAAATAAATTCCAGAAGTCCTGCCTAGTAGAATGATATAATTAAAATGAAAATACATTGAAGTGGAATAAAAAATTATATACTTATGTGGAAAATATTTTTACTGTAATCATCCTCTATCTGCATATAAACAAATGCTTATAACACATAATCATGAAATGGTGCAAAACTGAGGAGCACCAAAGACCTCAGACTGTTTTGAAATGCAGCTGTACCAACATCATAGTTACCAAAAGCAACAGCATGATTAGAGACAGGTCATTTTGTACTATATATGAACACACTGCAGTGCACATAAATCATTAAAAAATAATAAAGAGTAGCTAAAAAAAAAAAGGAGAACTCAGGTGCTAATACTGGAAATTTGACACCTGATCTGGACTGGGAGGACTGTACCGTGATATTGAAGCTCCAGTGCTGAAGGAATTGATGGATAGATTAAAAGAACAGATAACAGAGACAATGGAGATTTCAAAGCAAATATGATTTCTAGTATGTTTATAAACACCTGTGGCTAATTATCACATGCTGCCTTGAGACAGACACTGGGGCACCTTTGAAGAGGCATGAAGGAGGTTAACATGGAAGGGCTGACCAGCACCTGGTGGTTTCATACAAGATGCTGAAGGTGATGTTTTTAGCATAACAAATTGCCTGTAAGAAACTGAGATGAGGCTCTGAGATTGTTTTGGAGGCTTTAAATGAAACAAGGTTAAAATCATGCAGTGTTAGCTTTGTCATGTTAAACATGGTTTTCATTATATCTCTGCATACACTTATAATCCATTCTTTTCATTTCCACAGACAGCATAACCTTGAACAAGAGACAGGCTGTAAAACCACACTAGAGACTATGCAAATAATATAAAAACAATTCTGTATACAGTTTTTACTTCCATCTAAAACTTACCTGGCTGGACTTTAATTACTTTACAGGACATGAAGAGCCATAAGAGTTGCCACCTTTCTGAAGCTGGAGCAATGCAGAATGGGTGCATAACTCTGTGAAGTCCAGAAGAATCTGGGTTCAGGTGATGCTGTTCCAATCCCTGCTGTAGTGCTGCAATATAATGAACGGTTCAAAGGTGTCAGAACATATAGTGAGATTAAAGGCCAGGAGCAGTACACATAACTTGCAGAAAAGAGGAAAAACAAATAAAGCTGCTTCCTATCAACTGGTAGATCTGGTAGTTTTACAGCCCTGTTTTCTGTACAATTTTAACTCACAAGAAGCAATTTAATAATTTCTTCTGGATCTGATATCAAAACCTGGAGACTGTATAAACAGCCTCTCTGACTGCTTCAGAAGGAGCAGATTTCCCAGCACTGGAGGGATGAATCCTCTTCAGACTGGGAACTCATCATTACAGATATTGGTATTTAAAAAATTGGACACCAAGAATTTTCAGTCTTGTTCAACATCCAACAGACTCTTTTGTTTGTATCCTTAATCCCACCCTTAGGCACAAAAGTCTGTTAAAATAATGTGGGTTTGGATATTCCACCTTTTGCCTGTTCTAAATTATCTTTATAAATCATACAAAGAGTTACTTTCTCTTTGCTGGCAAGGCTGGTGGGTGACAGCCTTGTATTGATACCAATTTAATTGCTGATTTGGAGACTTACAATCCAAGTATAGATATTTTTCCTTGTTGTTTAGCCCAAATAAAGCAAATCTAAGGAAAGAAAGAAAGGCAGGAGTAGCCAGTGGCAATGGGAAGCTGAGCTAACTGTGCTGAGGTTATTGCATTGAGCCATGGCTGGAACAGAAGGGAATTCACTCATGCAGGGTCCTGCCACACTGTCTCTCTCCTGCACCCCCAGGTCACCTTTCCATTCTGCCACCCTCCAACATGAGCTGCCAGTTCATGTAAGACACAACGTAGCAAATGGCCAAGACTGACCCACTCCACGGGGGGACAAGAGGTGTCAAGAGGCAGTGGTGACACCTGGGCACCATGGTCTGAGCATCGAGGGCTGGTGCCAGGTGGGGGTCAGGACTGCAGAGCTGCCCCTCCTGTCATTTGTCACACTCACAGTTCGGAAGGGAGTGATCTCTCCAGCTTTCTCCCACCCACAGCACTTTGTGTGCCCCAGCCCGTCACTGCTGTCACCTGCCAGGCAAAACTCATTCTCTTTTGCAGAAGCTGATCTCTTTATAGCAGCATTTATACATAAATTAATGAAAGATCAGAATATAAAGATGTTAATTTTTGATTATTTGCCCATTTACAGGAAATTCAGTTAAAACTGTTTAGTTTTATCATCACTAGACAAAATAAGCATGACAGGATATTTTAGCCTCTGGATTATGTAGATAACACACAGAAATGTCATTTACATTTTCATTCTTTTCACAGAGCAACAAACCCATGCTTGCAAGCAAATTAAAATTCAGAATTTAATTGGATTTTTATATTCTCTTTAAACAGGTTATATTGTTTTTCTTCTTTTTATTATTGTATCTGAACACTGGGTTTCATTTTGAAAGTCTGCACTGGAGGTGAGAGGCCCTCTGCACTAAATAGTTCATTTAACACCATTAAAATCTATGTTTCTTCAGCATGTTTGAGGATCTAGATTGTTGAATGCCAGTATTTCAATATTGTTAAACAACAGAAAGGCTATGGAAAATTATTTTTTTGGGTGTATGCATGAACAGACTTCTGTATGCATATATATATCCACACAAACACATGCACATATGTCATTTATTTGCTTGCATGTGCACAGATACACTTATACAAATGTTTTATATATATATTTATGTATGCAAATGTAGGGAAAATTTTCCAATAATCTATCTCTGCATGATCATAATTTGCCATAACTTGACAAATCATTTGAGAAAAAAACCAAAACAAAACACATATTTTGTTTGAGTATTTCTGAAAACCTACTGTGGTATGAAAACAATGGAAATAATTCACTATTTCCCTTTTATTTTCTCTCTTTCTGCTTATCCTGAGCTTCACCAAGGTGGCACTGCCTGATCCTGTATTTAAGACCTGATCTCTGATGGTCACCAGTCAAGTCCAGTCTCTGCAACTGCACGTTGCACAGCCCAGGTTTCCAGCTAGGGGAAAATAGGGCAGAATAAGAAACATCCTGGAGAGAACTTCACTAAGATATTCATATTTTCATTGAAGAAGATGCTTAGAATAGGACTCTTGCAGGAAATAGCATTTTTAAGGGTGACCAGAGGGAAAAGTCACCTTGATGAGGTTACTTCTGTGTCACATCGCCACTGCTGGCTCTCTGTGTCAAGCAACCTGCACTTAAGATCTCAAGACACAGCTCTGTTTTGTGGCACCAGAATGGAAGGTTTCACTCCATGCAAGTCATTTGCTTTCAGGAAAATTTGTGAAATTATGAAAATGTTAAATGATGAGAAAAGCACTTCCTAGGCAGCAGTTCTCTCTGCTCCCTGGGAGCGCTTTCAGCACAGTGGGAGGCAGAGAGGCCATTCCTGTTGTGGCCCCAGGCAACACGGTCATGCTTTATCCAAGGGTGACAAAAGGCTTCTTGCAAATATACATATTCCCATTCATCTAATGAACGCTTCATGACCCTGAAGAACTCACTGAAGTAGAAACATGACTCAAAAATCCTCGGTGCTAAACAAACAGACTCGGACTAATCACGGTTCTTCCTTTACTCTGGTTACTTCTGGTCAATGCATGTCAAACATCACACCCACAACTGAAACCCTCACCGCTGCAAGTCTGTGTGGGGTGAGGCCGGAGCACAAAGGCATCTCTAACTGAGGGCCTAATTATAAAACTGCCAGTACCTCTGGGAAATAACTGACCGCAAATGTCAGCTCATCAGCGGGGTAGGAGCATTCTTGCTGAAGTATAAAATTCTCCACATTAAAACTCTGCACTTCACGTTGTATCATTTTCAAGTGCATGGTTTAAAACTGATCATGCCAGACATCCTGCCATATCTTTTGTGTTTTCCCTTCACTGGTGGTGCCAGTTTCAACACCTGCCACAAGCACGTAGGTGTGTAAATTAAAAATGTACTTTGCCTGCTCTGTGCTGACCTTCCTCACAGATTATTAGCTGCACTTACAGCTCAGGCAGAAACCCCACACATTCTAAGCAACAAATTACTTGCATAATTTTAAGATTTGAAGATTGAAATGTGAGTAAGGAGTTGGAATAATTTTTTGAAAATTAACCTTTTTCACACATACCCACACCTAAGTAATAGAGAGCTAAGCAAGGAATAAAAGTCATACTTTGGTCTTGTCTTTTTTCTTTTCTTTTCTTTTCTTCTTTTTTTTTTTTTCTTTTTTTTTTTTTTTTTTTTTTTTTTTTTTTTTTTTTTTTTTTTTTTTTTTTTTTGTGTCCCTGGGAGTTCAGAATCAATCATATGAGTCTGTCAAAAAGACATTTTTTTTTTTGCTATTTTTGCCCAGAATAAAAAAAAAAAATAATTAAATGAAAATATAATGGAAAAACCTGCTCTCACTGAGATGTCAAGTCCCGCTTTGTAGACATCATAGGTATGTCTAATTCAAAGACTTTCTGAGTATACTCAGCATCTGTTTTTCTGGCAGTGGTGTAAAGCAGCTAAAACCAATTCTTCTTATTCTATGCAAGTGACTGGAGTGAGCTGCAGAGTGCTCAGCATCACCAAAGCACATCCTTCTGTTAGAGCAAGGGATACCATCAGCTTTGGACTATTCACTTTAGCTAATGGTATTAATAAGATTAAGTGAAATTCAAACACTTTCTGAAAGGAAGAGACATTTATCAGCAACCCTCTGCAGGGCTGGAGGATGGTATTATTTCTGCTTTCCAGCTGACAGGGAGGGCTAGCATGGGACTTATCCAAAGTCACACCAATGTCTGTTCTTCTGGCCAGGCTCCCCGTGCCTTGAAGGGCTGGAGCAGCTCTAACCCCAGAGTACAAAGTAAATGTGGGCTCTGCAAGGAGCCAGTGGTGGGGTCAGTCCTGCTGGGAGCAATTACTGATCACTAAATCTGACTCTTAAAAAGATTCATGGAGACACAGAGTTGTGCAGAAGGCAGCTTGCCAACAGCACCAGCAGAGAGAAGAATTCACTGTGAAACTGCAGAGCTAAAACACTTCAAAATGTCAAGGCAGGATGACAACCCACAGGCAGAGTTATCTCTGCGGAGTTAGGACGTTTCATGGAGAATGCATCCCACACAAGTCATCCTGGTGGTTGGACTGTAAACACACTCCTGGCTGACACAGCCGAGGCACGGGCTGCTTTTACGCTGCAGGACCCTGGGGCGACCCACGTGGTGATGTGGTGTGGGTGGGTGAGCAACCAGGGCCTGGTGCCTGATCAGAAACGATGTGTGCTGTGATTCTGGACTCTCTGTGGCTCTCACGGGGCGTGGCTCAACCCCTGGATGAAACTGCTCTGGAATAAACTCCTGGANGGGGGGAGAATTAAGATACAAAACCTTCTTTTCTCACTTTATTTGAGAAAGTTCTCCTTGAGCGTTTAATATTGATGCCTAAGGGAAAGCAGCACCAGGAAGAGGGTGCCAAGGAATACCATCTTTCAAATCACGGGTCATAATCACTCAGAAACAGAAAGCTGGTGCTCCGCTCTTCACTAAAAGGAGAATAGAGGGAAAAGGTGCCTTACTTTCTTCCACTAGTTATAAATTAATTTTATTTCATTAAATTATACTTCTATCATTAAAACAGATGTCAATGGAGTGACCATAAATGTAACTCCTCAAAGACAGACAGTTAAAGAAGGTTTAAAATCACAGAGGGTTTTTTGCATACAAATGTATTAAAGGACTTCACTCAGCTATGTGACTTTATAAAGTTAGTGTGGCAAGAAGTTTTATGGCCTCCATATTACCCTTGGACAAGTCCAGTGCAGGCAAACACAGCTAAATATTCTAGAGTGCCCCTAGTATATGTATTTTGCATCCTTCTTTCTTCCCACCCCACATCCCCCAAACCAGAAAATTCCATGCAGTACCTGTAACAACCTCAACACCTTCGGCACTACACCCCAGCCACCCCAGAAATATGCTGCAGGAGACACCAGTGTTCCCAGCATTTACAGAAATGTGTCCAGCTACATTAATGAGTCATTAAAATTTGCCACCTATCCTTTCCTGTTGCAGGGAGCTGTCAGAGGCACAACGGGCTGTGACTTTGCTCTTGCCTGCGGAGATCAGTACAACACCTCAAACCTGAACCCACTTTAAAACTTTCTGCCTGGTGAATAGATTAATTTGTAGCAGGACCTAAAAGTCATGGATTTTTCGTACTTTATCTCCAGTCTAAAATATAAGCTCAATATCTCTAATGCTTCAGAGGCAGGAAAAGAGTGGAACGTGTCCTTTGACAGGATTGTGTCTATTCTTCTCGCTGATCGCTGTGTGTTGTTTCACCGCCTTGCCGACCCACTCAGCACCTCAGCAGCATCCCTGGCAGTGTGCTATAGGGAGATAACCCTAATGAGAGTTATCAAGTCCATCTTGATTTTGCCATGATGCTGCACACTGCTGTGCAGGCTGTGGATGGTACATCAGCCCCCCCTCCACCTCCCAGATGTAGCACAGCTCCTAATGCTCAGCTCAGATCGAGTTTTAAAGGAAAAGAGAAGGTCACCAGCCACTTGCAGCAAATCTCCTGCTGATTCTGTGCCAAAACACAAATGCTTGTCCCCAGAAGAAAACCAGCTCTCTGGTAGATTTGCTAACTTATGCCTCTTCTCTTAAACTGGATCTCAATAAAGTAGTCACATATCCACACTGTTTAGAAACTGAGTTTGTTTGCTGTTGGACCAGCCAAAAGCCTAGTCAGGAAGCAGTGAATAAGCTGAAAATGAAGCTATAAAACACACTGTATCCATATATTAGAATACAGGAATTGAAAATACACTCACAAGTGCTACAGCAATAAATATGGCCTAAAGGAGAAGAAAAATATTTTTTTTCCTATTCTCTGGACTTCTGAGACGTAGCCTTGCTTTGAAAATGCTGCTTTAGAATTCATTAAGAAATGAGAGCCAACGGTATCAAAATTTCTCCTCTTTCTTCTTGGGAACCAAATCACAAGTACAGCATGATTTTAAAGCACAAGAGATTTTGATTTTCCCAGTAATTCTGCTATCTAGTTGTGCTGCTTTAATTAGCTATCAGCACCACTTAATTTATTTCTAGTGCATTGTTGCCAGCTTTTTGCATATCTTTCCCAACCTGTGAAAAATCGCAAAAATAGACCTACAAAAATTAATCTTCCTGTTCCCTGTGCAGAGATATTAAAATGGTAATTGCATTCTTTATACCTCTAAAACCTGGTTCTACTTCTAGATACTTATCTGAAAGCCCAATAAAATTGTGTGATAGCAGTTGTTGATGCTACTTACACTTTACTGGAAGTTATTGAGATCTGATAATAATCACTATATTGTAAATGCTTCACACAGCAAGGCCAAAGTTCCTCCATGCCTTTGATTTCTAGGCTGAAGGGCAATTGCCTGGACAAATAAAGTCCATTTAATAATTCTTAGCATCATATTACCTTTATTTATTATAGCACAGAAAGAAATCTTGTAATTTCAAAGGTACTATACTCAGATGGCAACAGAGCAATTTCTTGAAAACCCAGAGCTCACATAGAGAGTCCTTCCCCATGAGCAGGGAGGTCATGTGGTCAGATTCCACTTTATTCCTTTTCCCCATAGACCCATGCATAGAAAGGCTAACCAAGAATTATCAACAGCTCAGCTGGAGGCACCTTCCTTACTTGTGAACCAGACAGGCTCTTCAGGAAACACAACTGGTCTGATTACTCATTACAAAAGCACAACTTATGCTGAAATGGTGAAGCAAAGATTTTGATTTCAAAAAAGGGAGAGAACAGAGATCTGTTGGAAATTAAGTATTTTTTTACTCCAGAAAAAGTGGTATCAAAGAGTGAAGGAATTGAACATGTTACACTGTTAAAAATTTGCCTAATGTTTGGATTTATTTCAGCTTTGTTTGGCGAGTTCTCACAATATGCAACCAATGCCCTCAAGTAACTGCGAAAATAAACCCCATTAAGAGACCCTGATGAGGGAAACTATTAAAATTGAATATAAAGTTTGCTCTGATGAATTTTCCTACTTCATTTTTGCAGCAAATAGTATAGTTCCATGTTGGGTTTTTTCCTTTCACCAGAAGTGTGAATTATAGTCCTATAAATTCACCCTTACTGTCAATTAAATTGAATAAACATTGTGTGAGTGAATTAAGAAGAGATACAAAACAATTCAATACCAGGGTTAGTTATTGAGGAGGCTTTTTAATGAACATAAATTGATGTAATTAAAATAAATTCGCTTTTCGTGTTTCTCAAATAGATGCCCTGTAGCCATTCCTGTAGAATACTAGAGCAAAACAAACACTGGGCCAAAGCTACTATCTTTCCTAAGATATAAATGTGAGCTTCCTGCTCTCTGGGATTTCAGAGGTGAGTAAGGCTGGGGGATGTGGCCTACTTAAAAATTCTTAAAGAAATATAGTAGAGAAGATAAAAATTTAGCTTTTTGTTAAATTCAGTTTTTCTCCTTAGCACCACCTTCTTTTTATGAAAGGAGATGAGTAAATAAAAAAGCCTTCCAACATTACTCTTTATAGGCTGTTGGTAACTAGTTGGTCACTTCTATGAATTCTGGTTTTTGCAAGTTGTGATACAGTCCCATGTCAGGGCCACATTTAAAACCAGCATGCAAGGTGAGTAAAGCATTTTTGCTGTTACAAGATCTCCCTCTCTCTCCTTCTTTGTGTCCCTAAAATAATAGGAATTATCACTGACGTTTTTGACTGCTTAAGGATGGGACATGCGAGTCATCTCTGGACCAGCAGATACCAGGTAGGCCTAAGAGTAAAGGATACAGAGCAGAGAAAAGCAGAAAGCTAGATGACCTCAGATGGAATATATTAGATAATGTTAGACAGATTGAGATTAACAAAAAAATTATCAACACTTTTGACATTTGAGTCCTGCACTGTGACAGTGGGGATTCCTAACGTAGAGGTGTGTGCATGCCCAGAGCTCCCCTCTGAACCTGCTCTGAACTCACCCCACAAGGACAGTGCCACTAGAATATGGGTTCTGCTGCCAAAATAAAGGTTATTGGTCACTTCTGATTGCACAGACCAGTTCTCAAGATTGCTCCACAAAGAACATTCGGCTTTAGAGCTCAGGTAATGCATAAGGAAAAAAATGCCATCTCTGACAGCACTCCATTCTTCCTGTTACTTCACTTGGGCTCCTCCAGCCTCCCAAGCTGAAGCCTCATTGCCTCTGTCAGATACATTCTCCAAATCAGCTTCCATTTCAGGAGTTCTTTCACATGGCAAAATTATTCCAGGTAGAAAATAGAAAAAGGATATTTTTTGTGTGCAACAGCATCATTGACAATTAGTGCCTTTGGCATCCCCTCTACAGAGAGAGGAATTTCACTCTGTGGATAAAAAAAGAGCTTGGGTCTCCAGGGCTGTCAGCCTTTAACAAACAATAAATGCATGCACTAGTGTAGAAGGGAATATAAATCAGAACAGCAACTTGAAGGGTCTTTCTTAATAACACAGTGTATGTTTATCTCCAAGAAAAGAAGGCCCAACAGCTAGGAAACACCACAAAATTCCCACACAACATGGCATTGTCTGTGGCCCTTAGCGAGGTAAAACCTGCCTGAGGAGATGTCAATGTTCTTAACATTAGAGACCAGCATGGTTAGAGAAAGGAAATCACAGCACACCGTTTCACCCGAGGCACTGCAAACTATTGTTCCTTATAATTGCAAGCATAAGATTTAAAAACATTTCCATTGCTTTGATGAGTTGGTTTGCAAACTGGCAGCATCCAACCACAGGCTTAGGCTGTGCAGCACAATATGTACAGTCCTTCAATTTCAATGCACATGTCTCTCCACCCTTAGAAGAGGTGCCTTTGATAAAGGCATATGGCTGGGAAGCATGATTCCATGATGTACAGAATGCTTTTAGGGTGAGGCAGTTCTGCTCTTTTCAGTGCCTAAATTTTTCCCCTTCCCTCCCCCCACCACCTTCCCTCCTCTGATTTTTCAAGGTTATTATCTCAATGCTTTTTCCTTGGTACCAATTCTGAACTTGAGTTCACAATGACTCACAGCAGGGAGGCACAGAGAGAGCTACCACTAGAAACCTCCTCCCTAGAGGACCTTCACAATGCAGCCTATTATTTAGCAACTTGAAATGCTGATTTAATGGCACACATCTCTGAAACATCCCTTTCTTTCATTTATTCACCCCAAGGACCCAAGACATAGATATATATCTCCATTTTCTATCCCACCCTGCCCACTGGCAAGATGCATGAAAGGGAGGGGGCTGCCAATCTCCAGACTGCAGCTGTGACTCCCAACACTGGTGTTCGGGGAGCTGAACTGGTGGGCTCCAAAGCTCCGTTCAACCACGTATTCTCCCACCAGAGAAAGCCCTGAAAATGGCTAGAAAACAGCAGCCCATCTTAGGGGAGTCTTAAATTTGGGGATGGTCATATTCATCCCTCTACCCACCCCCAAAATCAGAGGTGTAGTGCACTGGAGAAGACACTCCAGAGGCTTTGATTGTGCTGCACTGTGGGTTAAAAGCCTCTCCGTTGGTGCTTGGTAGAAGACCTCCTTAATAGAAATATACACTCCTTAGCAGAAGATCTCTCTTATGGCAGTTTAAAGTCATCCATCCCTCCTCGCACTCCCACACAGTATTTACTCAGCAGAAGAGGACAGAAACTAGGGATATACAACCACAAAGTTCTGGAAGGAAATCAACTCCCCCGGGCTCATTAGTGGTGGCAAAAGAACAGACCATTCTGTCCCCATGCAGGCTGAGCCCTGCAAGTTGGAGACAGAGCAGGCTGACAGCAGGATAAAGGGCCATTACATGGTACTGGCAAGTCCTCACACTAACCTACCAGTCATTTAAATATATCTATTGTTCCTTCCAAATTTCTCCCTCCCAAAAACCACGGCAGGTGAAATCCAATACCATGCACTGGCTCACAAATAGCTATTCATTTTAAGAAATCTTTCACCTGAATCGTTTGTTAGAAGTTTCTAAGGAAAACACTGGGTAATAGAAAGTGTAGGTGAAATGACAAGTTGAACTGATTGCACACAATAAACAAAGCACCTGGGGCTTCAGTGTGCCACAGCTTTGTTTGGATGAACACGATAATGATGTAAGCCTAGCAGTGGTTCAAGATTACAGGCTACTTCTCAGTTCTATTAAATTCACCATGTGATGCTGAGCCTAACTCTCAACCTTTTTTTCCCTTGACACATTTGCTTCTGTGTTATTCATTTGCAAGTGAAAGACCTCAGAAGAAGGTCTGCCTTCTTCCAGAGACTTCTCTGTCTCTGTTCTGGCCCTAGCAACATAATCCCTTGAAGGCATATCTAGTAATTGTCTTAACATGTACACAGTTATTATTAATAGAAGTTATAAGAATAGAAATAATTATGTATTTTACAATCTCATGGCCCATATAGCACTTTGTTGCAGTTCAGACATTAGTCACATTGAATTCAAGACTATAATGATAACATTCAACTCCTGCCATGACTAGACACAGGGTGCTGGTTGACTGCTTGCAGCAAAAATTATTGTTTAAAAGGTACTGTGGAGATGGCAGCACCACACTATAAAAACATATTACATTAATTGAATTCAAAAAGCCAGCCACAAGAACAGAAAGGATAAAGTATGTCTCTCCCAGGACAATATGTAGCTGCCTTTACAATTAGTATTCAAAGACAAATCCTCCTCATGAAGCGCAGCACACACACATAGACGGGTCAGGTTCTTCTCTTGCTTTCTCTGTAAATGGGATGAGACAAGCTGAAGTGCAGAAAATGGGGAGTGTTACTCTCCTACCCACCCTCACTTTAGCAATCTATGAATAGCACAAATTAATTTCACCATTTTCCAGCCTGGATTGCTCCCCATAGGGATAGACACCTGCAGAATGTAATTGTCAGCTGGACACACATCTTTGCAGACTGACAGAGGCACGTGAGCTGCGTGCAGGCTGGGACAGACTTCCCTTCCCTTCCTTCCACCATTGCCACACACCAACCATGCTCATGTGGCTCCACAAACACCACACAGCCAGGAGCTCTGAGGCAAGTGAGGCATCAGGACATTGACTGAAACCCAGTAAGGGTCCAGCAGGTTGGACCAAGTCGAAACACAATCATACAATTCCCCAGTGGAAGGAGGTCAAGGTCTTGTTGTGGAACTTTCTCCTTCATGCCACAGAGAAGTACACACTGTCTTTTCTTCAGTATGAAATCTGCCTTTTTCATTTGATCACACAACAGTAAAAAGTGAAGCTTTATGCAAAACAGAAATTTCAAGCCTGGCTGCATCGCAGAGTAGGGTAACGTGTGCCCTGGCACGGCACTACCAGCATCTATTGGCAAAAGGCAGCTGCGTTAGACAGAAGTCAAATTAACAGGGGGTGGAGAAAGAATGTACTCCCTTCCCCAAGGACACATGTTTGAAAGGCTTCAGAAAGAAGGGGATGAGCACAACCACAACTTCTAAACTGCACCCTGTCCTGGGCCAGCTGCAGCGACAGCCTCCATCCCCAGCCTTCAGCTCTCTTGGGCACTGATCCATTGTCCTGTTCTGCTGCTGTGCAGGAACAGGAAGGTTCATTAGGCATTTCTGCCTTCCCTCTGTCAGACTCCTCTTGAAGCTGCACTACAGCCCTGAGCTGGCCTGACACTGCTCACGTCTCTTCTGCTCAGCATAATCCCTCAGCTAATTGCTGTATGGGAGAGGCACCTCTTCCCATGCATGAGAGACTGCTTGGAACATGAATATTTCATAAATGAATACAGACTTTTCAAAAATTATTAACACATTTCTGCAATCCATGTTCAAGGATTGCTGTAAAATAAGGCAGAGCTGTGCTTTCAGGGTCTCGCTTACCACTCTCAGACTGATCCTGACAGTATTTAAAGCATGCAGCTACAGTCTTATTATGCAGTATTAATACAACAGATCTCAAGAATATTTATTGACTGCTGCTGCTAAGAAGCATTTTGAAATGGTTCCTTGACTCCCATTAGATCCTACACTAAGGTAACATTTCCAGGGAGTTTATTTGTATTTCAGAGAAGAACACACTGACCATGTTCATTCTTTCCAATATTTCTTCCAGACACAAGGGATTATTTACCCATGCTTGCATGCAAATATCTCATCTAATTCATTTTGTTCTTTTAAAATGCTGCTTAAATACAGCTTTTCAAGGAAATAGAGTCTGTTTCAATTTATCTTAGTTGAAACTGGGACTATAAATCTCTTTAGTTTCCTTTATTGATCTTAGACAAAATTACAAATATAAATTACAGCTGCTGCAAATTAAATGTCTAATGACTGTGTTTGAAAGCAAATGCAAGAGTGTCAATAACACATTAGATAAGACACAGTGAGAATAACATAAAGCTAACATTCCCTGGAGAAAGCAAAAGGATTCCTGTGAAAACTCAGAGCCAGGGTTCTCCAACAACTAGATCTCCCTCATAACTCCGGTTAATTTATAAAATTAGCTACCCCAGATCTACAAGATTTGTAGATGGTTTGATGCACCTATCAAGAAAACTCACATTTTCAATTGGTTTGATAAACACCATTATTTCGGAGCCTAACAGCCACAAAGTGGGTTGTTCTTGGAAGTCTTTGTCATAGAAAAATGGCAGGCTTTGGCTAAAACTCAAGATCAAGAACCATAAAGTCTGTACACTGGACCAAGAGAAGAATCCAGTCCTAGTATGTGTTGCTGAATCACTGTATTCAAAGAGATAATATACGTTCTATACAGCTCATGCTGAAATATATAGATATATCTCCAGATTAACTGCCCCACCAGTTCTCTTCACTTTTTAGCTCACTAAAAATACTGGTCACAGGGTCATGCTTTAGAAGAGCAAATATCAAGTGACGCTGCTTCAGGTATGATACATTTCTTATGAAGAAGCCTCTATTTCACAAAGCAGCATAATCATCAGTTTTCTACACCGCTGACACTTAGACCCTTAAGCACAAAGGTATCTGTTTACCAGGTCATGAAATTGCAAGTATAATATCACTGACTGTGCTGCGCTTGATAAAACCGTAAAACATTTCATTTTGCTGCCTATTGAGCTTTAAAAACCCCCAACACTGGAGAGGAGACAACATTCTTGTCACCATCAAAGTATTTCAAAATGCCTACTTTTCTGCCTGTGATCTGTGGACATGCATTTTTCCTTCACTCCAGTTCTGCCACTCCTTTCTGGTACAGACAGCGCTGCAAATATCCAAGAAAACAAATTCCTCTTGTGCTGCCTTAAGTTTTATATGATCACAAAGCCTCTCTCAATAAGTGTAACTCTGTGTAGTCAACGTATTAACATTCCTACAAACGTTATGAAATAGGCACCTTGGTAACTAGACAAATGAGCTCTCCATTTATCCAGGGATAAATGCAGGACACGGGCACTGGAAAACCTGTTGTCTTTGTGGCTCACGGAACTAATTGTTTCTAAGCAGAATTCAGATGGTTTGATAGACACCATTGATTCAGGGTCTCACAGCCATTAAAAGTGTTGCTTGTGAAAGTCCTGCTGGTAAATGTACCATAAATGGCAGCTTTGGCTGACCTGTATTGACTGTGGAAACCAGAAAGGCTTTGCCCACTGGACCAGGCAGGAATCCAACACTGGCATGAGGTGCTGATCAGAAGGGCAGATCTGACAGATCCTCGCAGCCTGAGCTGTCCCACAGGCAGAACTTGTCCTCTGTGCCTACAACGGGCAGTAAACCTTGAGTTTGTCTTCCCTCATCATGTAACACAAAAAGAAAACAACTGGAGCAGCAATCTTTGTTCTGGCATCTCTGTGTTTTTGGAGGAACAAGCTGCATTTCTTTTTCTCTTTCTTAAGCCCAATTGTATTCTAAACCTGTTGTCAATAAGGCTGGTAGAGCTATGTCTCTGAGGGGGAAGAATGGGGGCTCCTCTGGAGGGCATGGATGGCCTCTGACCTAGGGTTAGCATTGTAAGCCAGGCTCTGGCACACCTTTCTGCCCTTCATGGAATATAATTTTGTGGAATTTCACTCATGATTTACTTTGACCTTTAGCTGTGTTTGATACCAAAACTTGACTCGTCATAAAGACAAATTGAAGAAAACGTCAGCCAGCAAGCTAAACATCTGCACAGGAAAGGCAGATCCCAGTGAACTGATAAAATAATCACCTTCCTGACACCCAAGAAAGAACTCCCTATTTCAACCTCAAGCTGCCCAAGGCAGGATTTTCTCCTGCCTCAACACCACTGATGCCTTCTCAAAATCCCCAGGTCTTGTATTCAGCTCTTTTGGGTAATAGTGCTGTACATACCTGGCTTTTGGAAGACTTTTCTTCTCACCATTAATGTTATTGAGCCCAAGCTACTCTGCCTGTATGCATTCATGCATGTACAAATTTCAGTGACTATCTTCCACAGGAATATTCTACAGAGTCATTTGCTGGATGTAAAAGTTCAGCTGAGAGAATTACCAACAGTAAATGCTGTAATCTCAGTGTTAAATGGCAAAGAGGCAATTACAAAGATCAGGTTAAATACCTTTCATAGTATCTACAAGCTATAAGGCTTGAAATGTTTGCTCTGAGAACTGTAACTCAGGAGCACAGGGTCTGGGTAATAGTGAACCAGAGTGGAAAGAACTGATCCCTTACCTGGGATCCCTGGCCCCTCTTCTCTAGCTATTTGCAGAAAGGAAAAGCACAGCCTTTTTGTTCAAAACTCTTGTGGAGCTTTGCAGGCAAAAGAAACATGAAAATCTCTTTGATTGTATTTAAATATTTCAGGGAGGTGACCAGACTTTGAAAGTTTAATTACCTTAAGCCATGAGAGGGCAGAGAATGAGGGCAGTGACAAAGAGAAAGAAATGGAGAAAAATGAACTTTTTCCAGGACAACGAAATGTTGCTATTTATGAACCTGCAAGAGAATTAGAGCTGAAATAATTAGACAGAAAAAGAGATTTTAATTAATGATGGTAATTCTTACGAAAGGAACCAGATTGCCAGCCCTGCAAACTGCCAGTTCGCTTTATCCACAATGTCCATACAATCTCAAAAAGACTATTTCAAAGATCCCCAGCAGGACATTGTCCTGAGCTGAGAAGTTCAGAGTCTGATTGCTCACACGTCTTGACTTTTGCTGCAGCTGAGCTTTGCAATGTGAATAGTTGTTCACTAAATCAATTCCATGGTACCAATTGATCTCTAATGGCTTGAATCAGCTTATAGCAGTGACCAGGATCATGAAACCTACTGAAATAAATGTGGAGTCCCACAGGTTCGTCTCAACCTGACGAACTCACAGCAAATGGACCAATACCTAAGTAACCCTCAAAAAAGAAAAAAAACAAACAAAAATCAAACCAAAAAAACCAACAACAAAACAAAAACAAAAAGAAAAAAAGAGCATTTTACTCAGATCATGCCATTTTGGTTAACATCTGATAATTCTGTTCAGATCCATCAGTCACTTCATCCCAGTCCTTACAAGTGCCATAGCTGTGGGGGACATGAGGCATCACATTTCGCAAAGAGCAGCAGCTGCAGAATTTGTTTCCGAGTTGGAAGGCGAGTGAGAAGATCGGGTTTTTTAGTAGTTGTTAATAAAATCCTGGAGTGATGAAACATTAGCAGAAGCCTTTCACCATCTCCCTTTGCATCCTGTTTTCCATGCTTTTGCAGCTGGATGGAGAGTTCCAGCACCCAGAAATGCTGAGCAGACTAAAAGATTTGGGCTGCAAGTCCTCTGGTAGAAGGAAAACTAGCCTGGCCTGTCCCTGAAAATTTGCTTTCTAATCCCCATTGGCTAACCAACACAGCTGGCTTAAGCTAAACACCTCACTGCAGTTCTCATAACATCCCATGGCAAAGGAAGCAATGACTCTCACTACTTGAGCCTAATATGAAATAGATTAAGTCACATGTATCAAATTCACTTTAACATGAGTATTTCTATTACCTGGGTCAGAGAGCCTGTGCAGTCACTCTCCAAAACCTGCTGTTATTAATTCAGCAATTATAGCTTTATGGTGGCAGGAAATCCTCTTTGTTTGAGCTGGGGCTGGAAAGCTGTAATTCTGAATGGGACATGACATGAATTACTGGATTGCTGTAATTTTTCAGCTTTTCATGCATTTTCACTGCATATATTAAAAATACAGCAAGTAATTCACTTTTAATTATGCAAATTCAAAGACAGTAAGACAAGAGATGGATGAGTTTTTAAATGCCTGCTCTGCCTGGCCACCTGGGGTTAACACTGAAAATCTGCCAGCTAATCAGGTGACCTGGCCCACCACGCTCCTGCTTGCCTGGGTGTACAAAAAATTACCTCATTTTTAGTATTCTGCACCATTACAAGAGCACAGAGTAGAGGAAAGAAACTGCCAAACAGAGGGAAAGCTTGGTAAAGGCAAACCTCAACCTGCTTTCCCGGCTTCTTTGGGTGACTGAGGACAGCTCATACACAGCAGCCCTCACATCTGACATCCACATAAGACCTCAGAGGCTTTCAGGTATCAATATACTTTCTAATTTGGCCATTCTGTTCCTGGTATTAGGGCTTGGTTTTACTGGGATGGCATCCTCTGCCCAATACAGATATTACAAACAACTTTTAATTAGAATATTCAAATGAGGACCATAGTGTGCAGCAGCTTCCATGTTCTGCAGCTCTACCCATGGCTCTGTCAGCAAAATCCGTGGCTGCAACCAGCTTTTACATGCACATGTCCATACACAAGTCTGTGAGCCTGTTTTAAAGGAGAAATAAGTTGCATTGTTCTCCAAGATGTTGTTGTTCAATTGTAAGATAGCAAGTGCAAGTCATGATGGCTTGTTAAAAGTCCCGTAGCTGTATCTAATAGCTGCAGTGCTCGGTGTGGTAATTACAGAGGCGAGAGACTGCTGAACATGTGTAAAAAAGGAAATAATTGGAGTAGCAGTAATGCAAAAGCTTCTCTGAGCCTACAGCAATTGTTATTTTGCCCTCCTACTGATGTGCTACTTATCAAGGATACAGTGGTTAGAAACCAGCTTTCTTTAATGAATGTTAAGTTCAGGTGTCTTCTATCCAGAAACCCCAAGGCTTCATATCCGGTACATCCACGGTTTAGAACACAGAGGTAAAATTACTCAAGTTCCTTATTACCTTGCCCTGAAAGATTACATCTGCCTTTTTACCTGGAAGCCTGGGAGAACTTTGAAGCTAGCACATTAGGAATGCAAATCTCCAGCAACCTACCAAAAAGAGGGTGTGAAAGAAAATGTTCACAAGATACTGCAGTGCTGAGTTCTTCACATTAATATTTACAAACCAGGTGGAAACTTTTCATTTTCTCTAATCTCTTCATCCTCTTTTCCCCACCCAGAGATGTCTCGCTTCTGGTTTCAGTCTTGCTTCTTTCAAGTTGATTTCTTGCAGCTTCCTCAGCAGCTATTCCATGTGCTGCAGTCTTTCACTGCTTGCCTGGGTGCCTATTGCAGTTTCAAAAGCAGAAATCTTCCTGAAGGGGAGTGGGTGGTTCAAGTGGTTTTTTTCTGTCATATCCTTGGCATTGCCATTACAGATCTCACTCAGATATGGTATCTGCCCTGGAACCCTGGAATTCAGCCTTATTCTCAAGCTTTTTGAAACTCATAGTTCCATGTTGGTGCTCCTGCTGATCACAGCCTTTACAAATCCAGGCAGAATTGAGCATTGCTTTCACCATACAGGTTCTGTAGAAACCTTAGTTCATGCATTAGTCATTTGCAGTTCCGGCCACTGCTACTTCTTTTAAAATTCTGTTAAATTCCTGCTCTTCACAGAGTGAAGCACAGTTAGCTCCCTTACATGTTTATCTGCTTCAGTTTTACAAAGATGTGTTTTGTTGGGCAGAGGAAAATCACCATTTCAGTCACTTACCAACACACATCACCAGTCTGTTCCCTAATTGCACTTGCAAGCCATGGAGTGGCTCCTCTCTCAGTCTCATACTGGAATATTTTTGGCTAATCTGGCATACCATCTGAACACCCTGTGTCTCTATGAACTCAACACCAAAGTAGTCTCAGTCCACAGAGCTAAAGAGCTGAAACACTGTCTTCCTGCTGCAGTAGGAAACGTAGCTCTTGCTCGCTGTGAATAGAAGAGCTTGAACTTCTCTACTTGCCAGTCTTGCTAAAGGAAAAACTGATTCCTATTTATAATCAGAAGGAAATTAAGACCACAAAACAAGATGTTGACAGTGTGATTGAGGATTTATTTTAAACTACAGAATAAAGCACAACCAATATCTTGGCTTGATGGAGACTAAAGACTTGGGTGGATTCTTCCATTCTCATCTGATCTCACCACTATATAGCAGTGGTTCTTATGGCTCTTGAAATTCATTCTGCAGTACATGTCTGCTTCCAGTTCTACCAACCAAAGACTGTGTAAAGATCAGCTTGTAATGAGAATCAGTTTAATCCCACTTACTTCCTTAATGTCAGTGACATCACAGAGATCACTTAAAAACTTGCATGTTAAGTAAAGCAGTTAATTGTGCTGCTGCACTGGGTTTAGACACAAAAGGCAGAATTAATAACAGGTTTAAAGAAAAGCCTTAGAATAAGAGTTCTGAATGCAGAAAAAAGGGTTAGTGTGAGTTAATGCTGTCTTGTATATAGAAAGAATGGTTAATATTTGGTTAAAAGATAAGACAAAGAATGTTTGTTATTGATACGAATGACTTATACCTACGACAGATAGAAAACAAACATTTTGATGAAAGCAAGTGATAGAAACACCAACTTTTTTTAAAGTATGGCTCTCTTGAGCAAATGTGTCTGTCAAACCAGAAATATCCATTTCTGTGCTTGCCCGAAAGGAATTCTCATATAGTTCATAGAGACCAGATGCTTCAGGATGCATTTCATCTCCTGCAGTGCAGGTACCTGGAGGGGCCTGGCCCCAGCGTGGGTATCCACACCCAAACACACAGGTGGGTGACATGGCATGGGCCTGCACTGCCTGGGCACTGCCTGGGCACTGCCTGGGCACTGCCTGCCTGGGGAGCCAGGGGCTTGAGTGAAATAACAGGATCCAGGTCAGTGAAAGGATCCAGGTTAGTGAAAGTTTCCAGTGGAGGAATTTAATGGCACAGTAAGGCACAAAGTAGTTTTTGCAGAGGGCTGTAGGGGTCTACCTTTCATTTCAGTGCAGAAAATAACAACAACAAAACACATACAAAACAAACAAAAACAGAACAAAAAATACAAATAAATAATTTATTTAAAAAAAAAAAAACAAACACCCAAACCAAACAATATTGCAAGCCTATTTGCATCTTTAGGCACCTCAATACCTCTTTTTATACCTACTTACAACAAGCAGGACTGTAGGTTGTCAAGGAAAGATTAGAGATTTTCAAGTCACAATTCATTTCTCAGCAATTATGTTCTTTCCCTTATCCAGGACAGATTAAAATGACTGTATTGTCCTTAAAGACTAAATCAAAGTAAGCAAAAACGTAAGAAAATATTTTCTACATGACTGCTACTGTTTTATTTAAAAACCCTATTGAATAAAAATGAAAGGTATCCATAGGTGCAGAATCAACTGGGTTTTTTTTTTTTTAGTTTTAATGATCCAAGGCATTGTTTAAACAGCAAAGCTATTATAGATTTACTTAGCTGATTTCTTTCTGAGTACACCAGAACCCTGATCTGACAATGAATGTTACAGAAAGCAGCATTACGCAGGTTACTGTGAAACCAAAGTGTATTTGTGCAGCAATAAAAAAGAAAGAATTGAGACAATAATGAGCAACCAAATAGTAACACAGTTAAGGGTGCTGCTTTGCAGGAGACAAGTGACTATTCTGAACTCTGAAGTGCCAATGTAATGAATCACAAGAGCCCACTGAAATGAGAGCAAACATATAAATTCTTCTTACTTCAGTATGTACAAATACCAAAGCAATTTGGGGTTGTTAACCTCCACAGCTTGAGGACAATATGTTCATCATTATTGTATAGCACTTGCCTCTTCAGAAATTCTCTGTTGGTTGGTTTTGATGTTTTACTGAAGCATAATGTGTGCCTGAAAGGATGCTCAATATCAGACAACACTGGCTAGCTCATAAAAACTGGATTTTTTTTTTTAAAAAGTAACTAGAAAAGGAGGCAAACTGATACTGTATCTCATTGTTAACAGTGCAGATTATGAAAAGGCATGAAAGGTTTTTTGATTTGTGCTTTTATGTGGATTTCATAGCTCCTCCTTTTCTAAAGAGCTGAACATGAAGGTCATGAAGGAAAGCCCAGTAAGGTACTTCAGTGCCATCCTTGTAGAAGCTGGGCACCATAAATAGGTCCTGTGTTATAAAATCCCCTTCTACTGCACCTTTGACTGAGGGTACTTGCATTGCTCCCGTGGTTCCTCTCTGTATCTGCAGCCTCCCTGGTACAGAACTATCCCCTTGGCATTCCTCCCACTAAGTCTGTTTTCTGAGCCAAGGTACAAGATCAGGCCCTGGACAGAGATGTGCAAATGGCAAGAACATTCCTCCTGGAAAGCGCTTTCTCGGTTTACTGAAAGTTTGAACATACCGGTATATTATAACCTGGGTATGGAAATGTAAGTAGCAGAAAATACCTTCCTTTCTAGACCTGTTAATAATCAACAGAGAGCCAGGAAACAAGGAAAATGCTTGGAATTCTTCAACCGGCAATTGACTCTTATGAAATACCCCAGCACATAAACAGCCACTTGTTTAGTTAGAGGAGGAGAAAATACCATATAGCTTAAGAAGCATTTTGTTCAGGAAATCACATCTTTTCCCATTTTCCAGCTGACACATTGCATTGCAAGCCTGTCACAGCACATTACCTTGGTGATGTGATGTAATGCAACATTGCTGATGCAACCCAATCTGATGTGTCTAATGTGATACATCAGGTACAATATTTGGGAAGATTCTTCTGAAAACAGCATTCACAGAAGAGCTCCTTTCCCTATCTATGCCAATTAAAAAAGCCTTCCCAAAAAATTGCGTCACTTGCAGATAATTGCTTTTTCACAGATAATTAGCAAATAAAATTAATTGTGGGAAAGGTTTGCTTTTCAGCAATTCACATACCAAAAAAAATGGGAAAACATGATCATAGCTGACATTTAGCTACATCCCCCAGGAGCAGAATAACTCACCTGAGTAGGTGTTACTTACAGGGTTAGATTGTGCCACCATCAGGCTGATTTTTTTCCCCCTTTGGCAAGTGAGAATTGAGGTTCTGGAGCTCTGTGCTTAAAAATTTTCATTTAGGGCCCTGAACTGGAGTAATACTTTGAGGGAAAATAGCAGTAAAATCACCCTTTTGTCCAGAGATACATCAAAAGTCAAAAAAACTAGGAAATAATCTATCAACCTTATGAACTCTTCTGTTCATAAACAGACTGATAGATAAGTTTGCTAAACTCTGCAGTAGATAAATATCACCAAAAGAGGAATCAAACAAAGATACATCTCTCAGCAGATACAGTGGGAAAACACAGTGAATTCAGAGTGATTTATTCCAATGTAAGCACCGGGCACAGCAGGCAAATTCAGGACTACCTGAAATCCTGCTCCACTTTTGTTTCCAAAACCAACATCTGCTATGGAAAACTGCTGGATGCTTGCATACAGAAAGAACAAGATCTATGTGATGACGATTGGACGAATAGCAAGAATCACTGGACACAGGTTTTAAACAATCCCCCAAAGTGGTGAGGATGTTTGTCAGCAGAGGAGACTGCAGTGAACGAAGAGGTGCTGGGTGATACCACCCCTCGTGCTGAGAGCCCGGCAGCAGAAACTTGAAAGCAAGCCAGCTCTTTGCTGTATCACTTGACCAAGCCTGGGTATATGAGAGCTAAAATCCTCACAGACTTTTAAAACTGATTCAAAGAAGGGCTTCAAAGGAGGGGTCAGCATCAACCCTAAATGTTTGCTTTCCAGTCAGTGCCTGTCCCCTGCCCTGCCACAGCCACACCCCACTCCAGGTGCCTCGGGAGTGTAAATTGCTGTGGCCAGGGAGAGAGCAGCAGCGGACTGGCACAGAGACAAAAAGCCAGGCCATTTCACTCTCTGCTTAGACTGATTTTTCAAGTGTAAAATGTAATTCAAATCTCCATAAAAAGCTATTTGCTCCGTAGTCTCAAGATTCTTACACCCAGTTTCAACCGTGAAATCCAATTGGAAAAAAATATAGGGAAAAAAAAAAAAAGGAGCCTTATGCTCCAGGTCTGAAAACTCTGTGAGAGCCTTTCAGCCTCAGCTGTATCTTAAATGACATCTGAGCAGTTGTGTTTCTCTCCTCTGAAGGTATGGCATAGTGCCTCTTCTCCAAAAGCCAGGCTTTCAAAGCCCAGCACACACACCCGCTCAAAGAGCAGATATTTATTAGATATTTGTACATCCATGGAGCTATTTTAACAAAAGCATCAAAGCCAAGCTTTCAGAATCTTGAAAATACGATCCAAAATGCACATGGCAAGTGTACAAATTCATCTCTGACATGTGGAGTCCACGCAATCCCTCAGGGCTTCTGCTGAGCTCTGGCCACTGATGGTATCACAAACCCCTATCCACAGCTGCCAACCCAAAAGGGGTATTATTTCATAGGAACAAAAATATTTCTCACCCTTCCTAATCCACTAGTGCTTTCCTTGCTGATTCAGATTTGCTGATAGCAAGAGTCCTGAAAGATTTATTTCATGATTTGGACTTTCTTTTTCACTGTTTAATCTTCTGGCACATGTGAAGGTTTTTTTCCCTTGTATAGAGGCTTGTATTTAAAATTATCTTAAATCACTGAAGGATTAGCAATGGGCAAAAAGATTTTCAAAGGTTTAAAATTTGATGTCCCTTCAGGAAAAAAAGTTGAATGTATATCTAAATTTTCCAGATCTCTTGAATATGAAAATTTATCAAAACAATTCAGAACACAGATTGCAATTTCTGCCACCAGTTTTCAGTGAGCTATTTCAAGAACAGCCTTTCTCACATTCTAACGTTTTCTAAATCAGGAACTGTAAGTGGAATAGAAGTACAATAATTTTTAAGCATTGTAATCCACAAGTAGGTAAACCACTACATTTTCACAATTTCTAACCCCTCAAGTAACATCTTTTATGAGAAAACATACAATAACCATTCCTATTTCCTCCTCTATTTTGCTGCATTGCCATAAGTCCCAGAGGCATAAGTTTAGATGAAAAAAAAAAACAAACCAACTTTTATTAAAATACAAGAGAAGTATCTCACTTTTATGATTGTGATGTAAAGCTTGAAAATATAATCTATGTATATTCTGAAATTTCAGAAATGAGATTTGTTATCTATTATATCAGTTACATTTCATCCTTTCTTTGCAAAGAGGTGTTAGATGTTTTTGGAGGCTTGAAACCATTCTGAAGAGCCAAGGAGTGATTTATGTGTTACACGTGTGAATTGCTCCACGCACGCTGCTCTGCCTCACCTGTCAGCTCACACATACCTACTGTTTTATCAGTGCACCAGGCAGAACTTAAAACAGCTTTTCCCAACCAAAACCTCCCTCTGGATTTTTCCAAATTTTCTCTCCTGATTTCTGATATTATCAAGTGTGACAGCACGCTGCTCATGTTAAAAAAAAAGAAAAAAAAGAAAAAGAAAAAAAAACCAAAAAGCACTTTAAAACTTTCAGCTGTCCCTTATATCTATCATTTCTTGCTTTTTGCTTTTGTTAAATGCAAGCCACATGTACATGTCAGTGAAATCAGCTGCTCTATTTAAAAAGCACAGTATGGCTGCATTTTTTTCTGTAAAGAACAAAGTTCACCTGATATTCTACTTTCTGTCAGAGGAAAAGTTGGCATGGCCATCTGCCTTCTAATTAAGAAGATTATTATATCTCAGAGACTGGGAAACCTCATCTGTATCTATTCATGTATCACATCTGTGACTGGGGGAGGGAAAAAAATCTCATTGCTACTCAGGGACTTTGTTTAGCAGAAGTTCACTGACATGGGAGTTAGTTATCTGCTTCAATATCAGGTAACAGCACCACCTTCTGCCAACAAGTTACCATCTCTTTAGCAAACTATTAGGTCCATTTTCTCTTTATGATTCCAGTAGCTTTCTCAAACGTTTCTGATGTAGACAGCAAATTAAACCAACATCGTTAAGGCTATTGTAAAACATTTCAAGATGTCCAGAAGAGACACAGATAAAAACTGAAATTTGAAATATTGAAATTTGCTTACAAAAATATAAGAAATCTAAATGCTCTAAAGCTAAATATGTTCTGGTTCAGCAAAGACACTTAACTACATGCTTAACTGCACAATACTTGAATAAATCCTCAAACAATTTTTTGCTGAAGCAGGGCTTGAAATACCAGTGCAAGATTATCTGTTTGGTTCCCTGAATACTTCCTTGGCTTTTCCAACAAGATTTAGGAGGCCAGGCAGGCCCACAGCTCCTAGCTCAGTCTGAACACAACATTTGGTTCCTAAGTCATTTGGTGCTTTCAAGCATTTGTCCTGTGTCAAAGTGACAGAAACCACAAGAGAGAAAAACGGTGCTCCCAGTAAGAGAGGGATTCTCCTACCCAGGTGTAAATTCAGCTTATCCCTCCCCCAGCTCTGCAGAAGTGGGGGGAGAAGCTCCCAGGCTTCAGGTGAGACACTGTGTGCCCAGCCCCGTGTTTGTGGGGCACATCCCAGGCATGGCTGCTCAAATGGCTGCTGTGAGCACCTACAGGGACACACACACCAAGAGACAGCCTACAAGAGAGATGGAGAGGAACATTTGACAAGGGCATGGAGTGATAGGACAAGGGAGAATGGCTTTAAACTGAAGGAAAGTAGATTTACATCAGATATTGGGAGGAAATTCTTCCTGTGTGGGTGGTGAGGTACTGGCACAGGGTGCCCAGCAAAGCTGTGGATGAACCCTTCCCTGGCCCTTCCAAGGCCAGGTTGGATGGGGCTTGGAGCAACCTGGCATAGTGGAAGGTGTCCCTGCCCATGGCAGGGTGTTGGAACGAGATGATCTTTAAGGTCCCTTCCAACTCAAACCATCCTATGATTCTATATGGGTACAGGTATACAGGCAAATACACAATTATATAATGTGCTGTCATGTACAAAGCTTGTGTATCCACCTGATATATAAGAATACACATCAATTTCTCAACTAGAGCAGCCTTACACTAAATCAGAGTACACTGCCAGGTCAGCAAACTGTCTCTGAGCCTTCTTTGGCCTCATCAGAGTCCAAAAACCCCAGCCTGGGGCAATGGCTGAGGCAACGAAAGGGTGAAGGGGCAGTGGGTAATGTTGAGGGAAGACTGAGGGAAGACTTGTCTCAAAACCAGCAGTTGTTTCCTCAAGCCCTCCTGTCCACAGAGCCAAACAAGTTGCAAAATACCTTCCTGTCTCTTCGTTTTTCTCCCAGCTCTGATTTCACTTCCCATAACAGGATTGACAAACAGACACCTGGCTGTGCCGGTGATGGAGAATTCAACTTCGGGGAACAAACAACACTGTTGGGAAGCCTTGGACCAATTCCACTTTTCAGCATCACAGCAGTACATAATGCTACAACCATCCAGTCTCAAATATGTCTTCTGAACCATTTTCATTGAAATAATCAACTTTTCCCAGAGCTATCAGGGGAAGCACAGGAAAGAATAAGCGCCAGGCAGGCTCCTGCACCTGCCAGCCATGCACACGAGTGTACTGTGAGATGGGAAGCGCTGCACTAAGCAAAGTCACAAACATCTGCCTTGTACTGTTCTCATATCACTCTCCCAAGGGAAAAGTGATAGTAGAAAGGGTTTGGCTATGGATTATCATCATCTATAGTCGTTTATCACATGAGCTGGAAAGTTTCTTTCCACCAATTCTTGCATCATATTTGTAATTGCTGACTGCACAGACAGATCCCGTTTGGAAATGTACCCAGGGCGTGGCAGCAGAGGGAAGGCTGCGGGTGGGAAATACAGCACGTCTGGGGGCAAACTGCTGTAACTACTCTTGAAAGCCAATTCTTTGTTTCGCATAATGCTAAGGAGATTTTTAATTGGATTCTGGTGTTTTCCCTAACATTCAGCAGCAGCAATGCCTGAACATTTTGCAACACTAAGCTGGGTGACAGAACCGGGTAATGAGACTTAAAATGCAAAATGGGGGCATTAGTTCCTGGGAAGGGAATTGAACAGCTTCTGACTGAGCCTTTCAAGGAAACTCACTTCACTTTTGCTCAATGCTTTAAATATTTTTTCCATGTTTCCTCTTGAGCCCTGTCTTCCTGTGAGTTATAACCTTGGATGCTGAGGAGGTTCCACATCTGGTGTAAAATAATTGGCATTTACATGCAGTGAGGATATGTGGAGTTGAGTAGCTGTACTCCAGTCCCTGGAGCGGATGCTCTAAATCTCCCACACCTCTTCAAAATATTCCCATCTACTTTTAGTGGAAAATACCTCATTTCAAAGTGTGTGCAGAAAGTCAGAGTGGGGTCTGTTAACAGCAAAAAGAGAGGAAGAAACTTCCTACCTTAACAAGCATAAAAACTATTTATGTGCCTTAAGGTCTCCATCCATCTACATTCTCTTTGTACTGTACAGACAGTCAGTGATTGTCCAGCCTTCACTTTAAGTCAGATGTCTAATTTTTAGACTGCTGAATTTCAGAGAGGTGAATCTTACACAATGTATATAGTTACTTTTAAGAGTGATATTGTGATTTAATCACAGAAAACATTGTATTTCCTGACAAGATGGTCCCTCAGTGTGGGAAGCACATGTAGATGCCACTGGAGCTGAGGGATCTGGGAGAGATGGTGTCAGCAGACACAGAGATAAAGAACCAGGCCCTGATGAGCCAATCAATAAACCAGTAATTGGGGCTGTTTGGCAGGTTGGGTGTGTTTTGATTTTGGTACTTTACTTGTGGGGTTTTTTTCCTCTGGATTTGAAAGAAGTTTGCTTATCTAAGTTTTAGAACCATTTAAATGAATCCCAGTTCTGTTCAAATCAATGAAAGCCTTGGTGAGACAGCTGTAATTTTATGTGCATGTGTTTTAGTAAATTAGAGGGTTTAGCCTTAAGGATTCACTTTAGTGTAATCTACTAAAAAGATAAGTAGAGCCAGATGTAGTGTCTTATAAACTGCTGGACAGTTGCAATTGGAACGACAGCATTGAAAGCAATTTTATAGCATAGGTAGCAGATTTTCTGACACACAAAAAAGCAATATTTTACATAGATAGTTGTAAATATTTTATATTTACAATTCGAGAAGGTAGGGTTCAAGTAGGTTAAAAAAAAAACAGTCTAAGTAGTTGGTAATGGTTTTATCTTGTTCTGTTGGTGCATATCCATAGAGAAATACAATCTGTATTACAAACCATTTAACTAAATTAAATTCTAGTTAGCATCTGGGATCCCATCAATAAGAGTCTATATTTCTGAGGAGCCACAGACTGGTGGCAGTAATAGACACATAAAGATTTTAATAGGTAAGTAAATTTGTTGTTGCATTTCTCCTGCTACCAGAGAACAGTTTAGCAGAGTAATTAGTGGTTAGATATCTGACTATAATTAAGAAAATTCTCTAATCACTAAAAATTCTCAAGAAAGAACATTCATCCCATCAGTAAGGTTTACTTATTCTGAGGCACATTCACTCAGCACCAGAAATAGTTGTCACCTGGTTCCTCACTCCACATAAATCTTTAATGAGAGATTTTCATCACCATTAGAAAATGATTTTCAGGGTCACCATCAATTTGTGACCATTTCTTATGTCCTTAGCCACTAAAATTGAAATAAAAAAGAAAAAAAAGGAATAAAAATCAATGCAGTTTGGCTATAAATCCCCAAGAGCTGGGCTGTGACATAGTGGCTTTATCTGTTAGTCCCAGCTCCTTCATTTATAAATCTCTCAACTCTCTGGAGTCCTCATAAGGGCTGTGCATAGAATAAGTGACTACAATAAATCTTAAGAGATAAGCATTTACCCCAGCCTAACCAGACTTTTTATGTTCAGGTTTTTTATGACTGGATAACTGCAAGTGTGACTATCTTGTTATTAGCACCATTTCACAGATGCACACACCCACACAAGGCTGAGCTCAGCAAGGAGTTGAACATGTGGACCTACGGCTTGTACATGTCTGCTCATCTTTAATGGATTAGGTGAGGCTGGATCCAAAGCTGGAGCTTTGCCAGCACGCTGGAAATTGAACCCAGATCTCCCGACATCAAACCTTATTCATGCAAACTCGTTTACTTCTGGTGTGCAGTTTGCCACTTCTGAACAGTTTGGGGACCAAATTCCGTCAGTGGAAGTTAAACATAGACTGATGTAATTGCAATTGTATTTTGGAAGCTTTCAAGCAAAATAAATCTGTGCACAACATCTCATTTCCAATGGCTGTACCTCGAGCTTTCTCATCACTAGTGGGTCTGTAACTTCCACAATGCTAACTTGCCAAGTTCAACAAGAAATCTGTAAAAGTATTAAGCCAACTTATTTCTGATTATCAATAATCATCAGCAACCAATATTTTTCAGGGTGGAAGAAAGGATTGCGAAGTCACTGTAAAGATACAGAGCAAAGAATAGATTCCTCTCCCTCAGAGCATCCAGTGTCAGAGAGCAGGTGATGAGGACAGACCAGAGAGAAGAGGAAAATAACAAACCAAGTTACAGCACTGAATCCAGCGATGTGCAGCCTACAAGAGATTCATTTTGTCAATAAGGCATGGAGCTATAATTTGGAACACCCTGGAAAGAAGAGATTTCCACTGAAAAAAACCCCACACCTTTTCTGCCAGATGGTGAGAGCTACAGGATTTCACATTTTTGGCTGTCAGAGAGCAGGGCTAATGGTGCCTGCGTCACACCAACAGTGAAGAACTCAGGCTAACTCAAACAGCAGAGACTAAACACAGAGCCTGGGCTCAACAGCAGCCCTAGATCTGCAGCAACATACATTCTTCCCACATAGACTGACATCTGGCAAACACCTGAATGGAAAGACTACCAGCAGCCCTACATTTGCTGAAATGCTTGTCTCGTCCTCTTTTTCATTTTTTTATTTTTATTTTTTTCCTGAATCGGCAATAAGATTACATCTTTACTGCCCTCTCATTGATTTGTTCCTCAGAAACAAACGACAGCATTTCCGAGAAATAAATAAATAACAAAATAAAGCTGAGAGGCAATCTGCATGTAAATCAGCATTAGTCATTGACATTTGAGACTTGACAATAAGCCATCCCAGTCCCAGCTGTCCCCACAAAAGCTGATCTCCTTTGTAAGAAGAGAATACTGCAAGCAAACGAAACCAAGGATGAATATAGATAAGATGTAAACTCTCTTTTCTTGAAGTTTTTCCTAAAAACTCCTTGGATCCTGAACACTCAGGAATACTTTTACCTACTGCTGCTGTTGATGGGGGTTTTGTCTTTGGTACTTCTCTTCCAAGGATACAGTTCCCTTCAATTCACCCTGAAGCTGTTTATAACACATTTGCTCACAGTATCAACACAGAAGGTGGCTTCTTAAACTGGGGAGTATGTTCATTATTCCATTCTCTGCACTGTGCTCTACTTGGAGTAAAGGCTATTAAGTTACACCAGGTCTTCTTACTGTTTTTCCAAATAACTTTCTCACTGTCAATATTCGAGCACCATTCAGACAACACTGTGTCTACTAAACAGCAAGAGATGAGGCTTTACAACACAACTATTACTGGAGATCCTGCACAGCTCTGACTAGCATTAGAAATATTTCATTTGGCCAAGTCACTTTGCTTAGCTTTAGCTCTTACCAGTATTTCTACTGAAAACTCAGCTACAGGGATGGTTCTGTGCTGCTCTGAGCATTCTCATCCCTCCTGCTGCAAGCAAAGGCAGGGGATAGTAGAGGGCTGCCTGGCCATGTTTTGCCATGTTAAATGGCAATTACCCAAAGCTGGGGCAGGACTTCTATTGCTGTCAAAGCCCAAAAAACCTGCAGCCAGTTACTGTTCCAAAATACAGTGGGAGATGCTGCACTGCTATGAGGAAAAACCTTACCCAACATCTCACTTAATCTATCCCACATCAGAGAACACCATATAACTATTACTCCCAAAAGCAGTTTACTCAAGCGTGCCAGAGATTAAACACAGCTAAACATGCACAAGTGCAGCTTGTAATTCCCTTTCAGTGTTACTCTTCTCCAGGGGATATGGCCCCAGTCCCATGACAAGTCTTCGTGGAGTGAGATATTTACTCGAAGTGCTATCCTGGTTTAATCTGCGATCTTTCCCCATTGGTGCCTCCTTTTTGTTAGTGGAACTGAAGCACTTCTGTGGCCTTCCATGTAAAGAAAGGTCAGAAATGCCAGCACAAGAGCCTGACTGACAAGGACAGATTCCAGGGAAGTCTTTCTAGATCTGGAATTGATTCTTTTTATTTATATTTTTGAGTTTGTTCTTTTTTATTAAGAATGCAGAAAATCACAGAAAGTAAATCCCTATTCTTGAACACTTTCATTTTAATTACGGATAAAATAGTTCCAAATTCCCAAAGCTCTAATTATGTGCATAAGTTTCAGCATAATGCAGGCTTGGTGTTGCTAAACAGAGCAATGAGGTTATGGAAGAATGAAAATATTGATTTTCTTGACAAGGAGGGCTCAGCTTTGGGTTCTTGCAGTGGTGTTATCAGCTTAACCAAGTCTAATTAGCTTCATTCATTGTGAAGGCTAAATACAAATACAGGAAAAGTCTGATCAGGAACCAAGAGCATAACCAAAGGCTTAGAAACACTGGCCTGTATTAATTTCCCCTACCCTTCTTCCTGTACTTGTTTGCACAAGGGCAAACCAGAGATCAAAATCCTTTGACTCACTAATGGTAACGGACTCTGAAAGGCTGGAAAAAAATCCAACCTTACAAAAAGCATGTGAAACATCATGCACCTGGTCCTAAGAAACCTGCTGGAAGATGATGCACCAACCCTGGGTTGCATGAGCTTGTGCTGTCTTTTACAAGGTGACTGTTCAGGACACAAATGAGTGTCACACTCTCAGTGCTTTCATCACCATCAAATGGTATCTGGAAACTCATTCTTACCTTCACTGTGATGACCCAGCTGGTGTACAAGTTCCCAGGATCGAATTTACTGCTTTTCCAAAATCCTGCTGGCACTGTATACTCCATAAGGCTTTCTCTAGCTAAACTTCTATATCAGAAAGTCAGTAACTGCTGCACATGAAGCATTAATACCCCAACATGCCAAATAAATCGTAGCTCAAGATGGAGTATGCTGAGTGCCACTCTTCCTGTTTTTCTGCAATTGCAGCTATACTGTCATATCAAATCAGTTCACCAACTCCAGTGCACACAAAGAGAAACCCAACAAAGAAACTGTTTTCTCAAGTGGTGAGAAAAAGAGAAATGAGGATAACTGTGGAGTGGGCAAGGAAAATCACGGCAGTTACAGAGTGAGCAGAAATGTTGCTCTCCCAGGACAGGTGTCCATCAGAAGGCAGCACAGACTCCTTTCTTGCCCATATTGCTGTGATCCTTTTGAGGAGAAGACAAAGAGCTGGGGCCTCCTCCTTCCCTGTCTTGACCAAAAACAGAGAAGAACCCATCCCACCACATAAACCCACCAGACTGAAAGCACTTGTAGTACCTCCTATCATGTTCTTTTCACAAGAAAAGAACCACACAATCTGTGTATGATCTCTGCCCTACCCAAAGCAATCTATACTGCTTGTCAACGAATTTTCACATTTTAAATTTTGAAAGCACAGTTCTGCAAACATTTCCATGATGCTTCACTCTTTCTTCCTTTTCAGTTTTATTCATGAGCAGTTCCCACCAGTCACCGTTTTTAAAAGAGGATTTTACAACACAGCATTGTTAATTTTAGCACTTATGTGTTATGCTGCTATGTCTGATATAACCAGTGCTGTTGGAAAAAGAGGGGAAGTGAGACAAAAAAGCGTCTTCTAAGATAAACTATGCAAGTTTCCTCTGGGTTCTTTGGCTACCAAGTCTCTCTCTAGCTCCTGTGTGAAACAACCTAAGCAAATAATGCTAAACTCTACCAATCATACAGACTACCAGCAAACATTTTGCCTTCTGTCACAAGACACCCTCTATGGTGGAAACTGTTTCACATCTATTCCAGATCACAGAATATCCAGAACCTTGTAATCCTTCACTTCGTTTTGCACTACTCAGAGAGATGTTCATCACCAATCATAAATCCATGACATTGTCATAGGGAACCCTAAGGGAATCTTTTAACAAAGTCCTGCTGGTGATAGCAACTGATAAATTGCCATACGTTAGAATAATTCCCTCTCCAATTCATTTCCTCCTGGGACATTTCTAAAGCAGACATACCTGGCTTATGGGGAATGCCTAATTGCGTGATGATTATTAGATTATTGGTCCTCCAGTTTGTAGGTGGTACTCTGGCCTGTGTTGTAACACCTGCTACAGCAAGATCCCAGTTAACTTACTGGCTTAGCTTGCTGTCATTCTGCAGTGATAGCATTGTGATGACAAGGGATTGAAATGTATTTAGTGAGATAACCAGGATCTGGGATAGAAATAAAGCTCAGGATGCTCCTTGAACATTTGGCTGTGAGGTCACTGCACAGGAGCACCATGAGGGTGGGTGTCCCTTACAACACTGAGCCTGCACCAGGGCTGTGCAATGCACTTAACCAGCCCTAGGTACAGAAAGACTGCCAAAGATACTTGTTTGAGGTCTGATTCTCTTTGCCTTGCTTTATTGGCTTTACTTCTGTTTTGAACCCAGGAGGAGTACAGCAATACTGGCTGCCTGATTTGATGTGAAGGAAGTCAAAATTCAGGCTCCAAATGAACCTCACTTCCGTTCCTGGTCATGTGTATTACTTGTATGCTGCTTGATTTTTGTATTCCTTTTTCAACTCCAAGACAAAAGCCTCTCATTTCAGCACCTTGTTCACTTGTCTTTTCAGCCATCTGGGTGTTGCATTTTGCAGGGTCCCAATTTAGCTGTTCTTTATTCTCACTAAACTAAGCAACTAACAAGAGAATGACATCAGCACTGATTTCTGGTGCTAAAAAGAAAAGCATTAAAAACAAAACATAACTTGCACTGAATAATCTCCAAATGCTTCTAGCTGTCTCCACTCAGTCATCTGCATGAAACCCTGCTCCTCTCTTCTGAACTACTGCGGGACTTTGTACATGAAAAATCAAAAGGACATAGTTCTGCAGCTGTCAAATGCAAACTTCAGTGATAGCCAGCTATAAGCTATCTGAATCAAACAGAAGCTTCCTGGCTTAGTTTGGATTGCTTATATCCACAAGTTTAACTTTCTCTGACGCTGTTGACATCAGTAAAACTTTGTCTTTTGGGGCTTTATCTGGATGCCTCCAAGTCCATTCAGTGAGCCTTTCCACTTCAAAGGAGAACTTTCACATGAGAAAATTAACAAATGTGTTGGGAGGTGGAACAAGTTACTTTAGTTGTTTACTCTCTGTCCCAAGTGAGCACCTAGCACAAAACAAACACCTTCCACCTGCCTAAAGAAGCTGGGTTTTGTCCAGCTGAGGCAGCAGCACAGTTGCTTCTTTTGCACTAATGAGCAAAAAATGAAGGGGAAAAGAAACTGGCTTCTGACTGGAAGGTGAGTCAGAAAAAGGACATGCAGAAGGGTGAGCACAGCTCCCACAACAGCTATCCTGTGCCAAGCCCCAGAAGGAGCAAAACAGCTGCAAGCAAAGCCAAGCAATGAGCCAGGTTTTGATGAAGCGTCTGGTGGAGATTTTTTTTTTTTTTGTTTAATTCATTTCAGAACTTGTCATCTGGGTTATGAAGCTGAAACTGAAGGGAACCTTTTAGGGTTTTTTTCTGATAGTAACAGCTGCTCTTGCTAACAAACACCTGCACTACCTAGAGATTTCTGGTTACCTCAGTGGCTGGTGCTACCAGAAGTGAGAATAAATAGTTTGGTAGATTTCCAGTAGGAATTAATTAGTTTCACTTTAAAAAATAAAGACCAGCACTTTGGCTTAGAAATGTTTGAGCCTTTGCCTGGTTTCTGTTGGTTCCTTTCTGCCTGCCTTTGGCTGATCAGGCCAGCCTCACTGCTCTCTGGTGATCATTCCTACACACAGAGCAAAAATCCCTTGCCGCAACTTTCAACATTTGCTCCTACATCCCTTTATGGATCTCCAACTGCGATCCACACATTTACATCCAACGTTATGCTTATCTCAGCCCCCTTCAGGTGCCAGTTTCCTTCCTGCTCTTGCAGCCCTTCTGGAGTAGGTGCTCACCTGCTACTAGTGAGAGCTGTAACAGATGGACAGAATAGCTGGAGCCGGACACGCTGTGCATACATAACCATCCTCTCTGCCCCGCCGTGCCCCTGTGCCACTGGCTGGGGGGACACCTGTGTTTTTGTGGCAGCTCAGAGGGTTGCACCATGGGGAGGTGGGCAGCAGACCTCAGAGCAGAGGGGGAGAAGGCAAAGGAAGTGCAATGATTAGAGATAGGAGGTTGAAAAGGCCCTGAACTGACAGATGGATGTGATAGCTGAACTCTTCTTTAGGACTTTGGAACATCACTAAAGAGTGGAAAATGGGCAACGGGCACAAAAGATTTTGCAACCCTTTGTTTTCATTTCAGAATTTTTTAATTCTGTGAGTAATGAGAAGACATTGACCTCTGTGATTCAAAGCCCATTTCTGCAAGAAAACTGAAAGGAAAACTGCCATAGAGCGGTCAGTGGTTTTTAACAGTTCTCAGGAGGAAAGTCAGATAACTTTAAATGGGTCATGACCCTGTCCAAATGCTGCCAGAACCAACCCAGCCTCAGGATACATCTGCCCAAGTTGTCTTTGCTTCTACATTGTTACACTGTACACACAGTAATGTAGGTGCCAGCTGTGCCATTGCAGCTGCTTTTCATATGCTGTATTTCTTACTATATTAACAGTACAATATACACCGATTCTGCACTGTTTCGACTGCGCTCCTTTGCAGGATCTGATTTTGGTCAGTTAGAAGTGGGAAACTGGCTGTCTACCTTTGAAGGCCATCAGGCACCAGCACTGGCATGGAGGGGAAGAGCTCATACTGTGTGTGCCAATTCTTCCCCTGCAGAACACCTTGTTTAGCAAACCAGATGAATATAAGGACAGAGTGCCTCTGAAATACTCAAACTCCTAAACCAACACAGTAATTAACTAGAGTGAGTTTGTCCTTGTTTGCTAAAAGCATCTGTTTAATTATTATTGTACAGCTCATCCTGGTAGGTGGATGTTTGGTATCAGGTATGTTCTACTAAGCTTGTTCTGAGTCCTTCCAAAACACGGTTTGAAAGATGATGGCAGAAAATCCACTGATCAATTCCCAGTTTGGAACACTTTCCACGTCTTGATGGTGTGCTATCCCAGTCTTTTCATTTCAGTTTGCTACGTTTCTCTAAGAGGCTTTGATTCAGACAATACCCATTACTGCTGCCTGCTGATATAGACCCAGAAAGTGAAGGAGATTATATTGTCTAAGCCTGAACATGAATAGCACTGGTTAGTTAGAGCAGCTGTTGGCAACAGTTCAGATGAAGGGGGGGGAAATGCTGCTAATATCCACTGGACATAAATTACCAGTTTAAAACTAGCACCAGTTCATAGATTTAAATGGATTTTTAATGGACTCCAGCCTCACGATTAAAGCAATAAGAGGATATGATTCCTCTATCCCCAGTGGCATCGTAAGGGCTTCATTGACATGTGCCTTAGTGATTTATGGTTGACTGCCTTAATCGGAGCTCCAAGCACTGTGGGAAAATGCCCAGGCAGCAAAAGACAGATCATGCAAAAGCCCCTGCTAAATTGGCTTTCTGAGCAGTATTCACAGGTATCAGACTGACCCTGCTCCAGAGGCTGCAGCAAGGTCACCAGGGCCTTTGGCTGGTTGCAGCAAAGCCAAATTATTTCTATATACTTCAGTCACCCACCAGTTTTAACATGGAAATTTCAATCATTTTGTAAGATGCCTTTTCTTTGGATTTTTGTTTGCTCTGTAGCTCATACACATGAATATGGTATTACAACATTTAGCAGTTTTATAATGAACAAATACTTGATGTGCCAAATCAGAAAGGCAAGGGGGCCAGAGCAGAGACACCCTGGTCTTAGTGGTCACTGAGGTTGTGCAGAGGGGACATGAACACAAGTGACAGTGCAAACCCTGCTGCCATTGCACAAAAAGCCCAACAGCTTCACACTCTCAGGCACATATTTCTCTTCCTGCTCTGTGCAGTAGGTTTTTTTACATGGCATTTACTGCAATGGGGTTGAGAGGAAGAGAAAACAGTATCAGCAATGGCCTCAGTTATAGCAGTTGGGGTTATTGGGAGACAGCCCGTCTCAGAGGGGGAAAGCTGGGGATGTGTCCACCCAGCCCTATAAACCACACAGAGAACATGAGTAAACCATGGGTACAGAAAGAGGAGTCATTGCTGTGGACAGTACCTATATTTTGTCCACTCACTCATTCCATGGTTTTATTAAATGGTTAAATGGAAATACTGCAAATACAGTTTTCCAGGAGTTTATCCTTGCTTTTGATACAACCATTACAGCACAATCATTTTGAAGCATTGTGATTTCTTTCAAGAATCAAAATGATTCCTACAGTGAATCTTTTTTTCCCCTCCAGAGGCAGTATGTCTTATCATAGCTTTGTCCCTCATTGGTATGTCAAACTGTATCTTAGATGTCAACTCCTGTCACACTTATCTATGATTTCATGCATGTAGCAATACTGCATTTCAGCTCCCAAGCTTTGAGGCCTCCCTGTCTTTCTAGGTTGTGACTATGGTAACTGTTCCATAAGTTGCTTCCAAATAACCATAAAATGAAGCAGATAGCACAGGAGATATCTCTCATTAATACCCCTTAATTGATTCTATAATCACCCTGCAAATTAGCCTGGAACAATCAGGAGTGCTACCATTTTCACTTGGGTGGAAATTTCTAAAGCAAAGGAAGTGAAGTCAAAAGTCTACAGCTGGTTTCAAAAGGTTTAGCATTGTGAAGACAGAAGTGATGAAAGAGCTCCAGTTTTATTAGAAATCTCACGACTGGCTGTGTCAGAACAGACTATTTTCTTTCTTTCTTTCACACAAAAGCATGCTGGGACTAGGGATTCACAATTCGTGATTCTTACCTTTTTTTCCCTCTCTTTTTATTTCTAAGTAGGCCAAGCTCTGAGATGGTACCAACCACCACTGTGCTCTCAGACTAAACACAAACTCTAACTAACCTGATGACAATTTGACCAAAAGGATTTATTTTTGTGTGTTTCCCTAACAGATCAGGCAAATTAAAGCACAGCTGTATAAACTTACTCCAAATGTGCAAAATCCCAGATTTGTCTAAAAAAGAATCACTAGGTAATTGATACCAAACTAATCAAGAACATTAGAAGCAGCTTATGAACCACTGTTACCACTCCCCAGAGTCCCAGTACATCAGCAGTACATTTTAGGAGTGCTCAGCTCTGAGCTACCTGCTGGCAGAAGACAGAGAGTACGATGCTCTGACATCCTGGCTCCCACTGGAGTGGGATGTGGTTTAATTCAGATTATACCTACAAAAAGCACAAGCCCTGACAAAGCTACATATTTCCTCACTTTTCCAGGTTTTAATGGTGTTTTATTGTCTGTGCTGCTTAAAAGGTTTTGGTTTTTTAGCTAAAAAGTTATACACAGGCATCTGACAGAGACTCTCAAGCTCCTAAAACTGCCCAAGTAGATGAGGGATTTCCTTGCAACCAATAAGTTATCTTTATCTTTCCCCAGGGTTATAATTTTAAAATTAGTTCACTTTCTTTTATCTCAGACATAAAATATACAACAAGCAATATCTTCACTGAAATTTGAGTGCTTTGTATGTTTTAGTGGAGCTGTGAAAACTTGCTGTTCCTGACAGCAGGTGTCTGGAGAGAGCTCATTGTCAACTTTCCTCCTGTGAGAAAAATGCAGATTGAAATACTGTGATCTTCCAGAGACTTCCAAAGTCCCTGTCATTAGTAATTAGCTGAAATGCTGGGAACTAATGAGAACTTAGTTACATCCTTTTCTAAGAATAGCTACATTGTGGATGTCATTTCTAAACGTGCACAAGTAAAGGTTGAGAGCCACGGCAGAGCCTGGTGAGCAGCCACCCATCCAAACCTGAAGGCCTCCTGCAATCCACTCTGCAGCATCTCTAAGCTCAGAGCATGGATATGTCATCTTGGATTTCCCTCCAATGGGAAAATAGATGAGAAACCTGAGAAAAGCCACCCACTTTGTTTTAGCTAATGGCAGTATCATTTATAAGCAAGCAAGAATCTCAGATTGAAAGGCTGATTGACAAGGAGCTGATCATCCTCCCTTCATCAGTACAAGGGAGCACATGAGTTAATATTTCAGGCATGATCTGAGGTGGCAGTGGGTAGGCGAGGTGCTGGGATTGACACTAATGCTATTCTGACAGGCTGTGACTTTCTAAGTGCATAACTGCAGGGTTAGGCTAAGCCATGATCTTAGATCCGACAGTAATGGCATTGGGAGAGATCACAACGAGAGAAATTTGGAACTAGTTGGCTAAAACTCTTCTCCTTTCCACAGGCACTTAACCTAATACACCTGTCATGTCCTAGCAGCTTCATGTGTCACAGGGAGAGAGGGATGAGGAATGAGGATTTTGGAGCTTGCCAGCTTGAATGGGTCTGTTATCAAGGAAATATGCTTTAAAAATTGCAACTGCACCAATAAATAATGTCTGCTTGGAAACACCTGCTAGACAGAGATGGAAATCCTCTTGGAATTTCAATACCACAAAAATATAGGATTGAGAAAGTGGTCAGAGATCCAAGTTTATCCTTCCTCAGAGATATTCAGATTTCCATTTTTTCTTTTTTTGGTCCCAGGTTAATTGTAATTTAATTCAACCAAAAACATTCAGAACACCTCTAACTAGTGCCTCCTCTAACTATCAGGGCTAGAGAAAACAGCCTGAAACTTTGAGCTGAAAATTCTTCTATAGACTTCAGTAGTGAATAATTCATTCTAGCACTAAATTTAAACTCCAAGTGCATCAGCAAGGACCTACAAAAAGACAGTCAAGTGGCCAAGCAGTTGCTCAGCCCTGCTTGAGTCTCCTTACTCACATTCTGATTTCTAAATATGCATTTTTTTTACCATGTGAATCACTGCAAAGCACAACAGCTGGTCCCAACTGGTCCCACACAGCTTTGCACAAACAGTATAAAAACACAGCACCCCCACATTTCCCCCTTCCAAACATCACAACAGCCTGAACTCAGCCTTTGGTATAGCTGAGAACTTCAGCCACTAAAGTCTCCTCTTTATTACTTCTCAGCAATGTCCTCTTACTGAGTTATGCCTCCTGTGCTGCTCTCAGGAGCTGTGGCTCTCAGACAGACAGACAGGGCCGACTAGATCTGCTTATACTACACACCAGTTCTCTGTTCTTTCACATGCTGCTGATATTGATTGTGTGAGACTTTTCCTGCAAAAGTACGAATTCAGGAGAGCTTTCCTTCCTTTTCACAGGTTTGAGAAATGTATTGAACCACCCCAGAGAGGTCAAAGCAGAGCATCTTCAACATACACATCCCTGCACATGATGTTAAACGCTTTTTAGGGACCAGGCAAATGGGAAAAGGCGTCTGGTCCTGAAACTGGAATGAGATGCAATCTGCCGAGGTACAGGAGTACTTCAGAACGACTAAGAAGAGCATGAATCAATTTGCTCTCTTTACTTTGAGCACTACAAAGCAGGGATAGTAAACTGAAGTCACCAGTGACACAGCAGGGTTTACATGTCATACACCAAGACCTGAGGCAGAGCTGGAGGATCACCCAGAGACAGGCTTGGAGACACACAATAGGACCACAGCTTTAAGTATTTTTCAGAGTAACATAATAGGAGGTTTTTTCAGAAAAAAAACCCCACAAAACAAAAAAAACCCCAACTTTATGAATATGAATGATGTTTACCACCCAGCAACAGCCTTGAGGGAAGTTTCTGAAATACACTGGCTCAATGTGCTGAGTACAACTTTGCTGCCTGACCCAGACACTGTTCAAACTCTGATTAAGTTGCAAATAGCACAATATTTCATACCACTTTTAACTCAAATGTATTCATGGAGATGAAACGTAAATTAATAGTCAGAAACATTTTCTCACTGTGTAAGTGAAACTGCACTTGTGAGGAATGTCATTTTACTGACTCTTAGATATAAGATCAGTTCTCCAAGCTGCTGCTGTGGGTCTGATCCCACAAGGTTTCATGAATTTCTAAGGCAGAAGTCATATGAGCCACAAAGAATGAAGGTCCCAAATTCTGCCACACTCTCTTGAGCACACTGAAGAAAATTAGTTAATCTCTCAGAGATTCAGTTCATCATCAGTAAAGATACTATTCTTTTGCTTGTTACTCAAAACACCATGGATTCACTAAATAGGTATTTAGATCCTGATATAACAGCAATAATATCAGACCTAAATTTATTACCAAAATCACAAGAAACCTGAATAGTCCCTAAGTACTCCAGTAGAGTGTAATAACTAACTATGAGAGCAGCAGGGACAGTAATTAAAATAAGAAAATGAAACATGAATTTCAAAAGCCAATTTAAATGCAAACTCTTTGAATGTGGTGCACAGAAGCATCCTACAAGGGTCCGGGAGGTTGGCAAAGCGGATTAGTAAATGCATTCAACTGCACTGCCATGACCAGAGCATCTCATCTGCTGTGGGAATGCAAAGCCATCTGGAGTGACAAGCTGGAGAGGGCAAAGGTCCCCCAGGCCTCTGCCAAGTCTCCATAAAGTGCAAGGAAAACGATAAAACAGAATATGAATCATTTAAGAGCAAAACTATATTAAGAAATGAATAAGCATCCACTCACATTTAAACTGAGGGGACGAGACTAAAGTGGTTAACAGTTTAGTGCAGGTCAGGTTACACTGAGAAGTGGGTCTGATTCTTCTGCCTTCGAAGTACAGGGCAGAAAAGCACAAACTCAGGCTACTTCCTAACTCCGTCCCCAGCTGTTTACTGAGTCACAGGTTTCCAGCCAAGCCAGTATGATCCAGAAAATAAAGGGTGAGATTTTTCTAAACCATTTACAAATATTAGCATTCAGAAGTATTTGGACTTTTTGTAAAAATCAGGCTATCTCTCATTTGGGACAATTAATTGACATGATTATTCCAGAATAAATCCATGGAGAAAATAAATTTATTTTCTTTTTTGATAGATATCTTTGCTCATGAAGACACCGAAAGAGTAAAGATCATGGGCTCTGGAACAGCATGGCCACAACCCTGGGGTATATGGAAATGGCTTGTTTCCTGGTGCAGGTCATATCAGTGAGGCTTAAATTTATATGGCACTTTCGGCCATCTCTCACAAATGCCCCAAGAACCACCTCCAGGACTCTGAGATAATTATCAGAGCACTAATTCCTTAAGCAGTTATTGCTGCAGGGAATGGGGAAGTGGGCAGGCAAGCAGCAGGAAAACAGGAGAGAAAGGCAGAAACAAAGCACACTCTCTTTTCTTCGTGCCACAGGTCACAGATTTCTCCTCCCGGTAACCTTAATAGGACGGATGTTGCAGCAGAATCCCAGGCTGCAGAATTTAGCACAGTGAATTACTGAATCTGTTCTTGGTGTGCATCTAAAATGCATCTGGTGAAAAGAAACGGGGAAGGAGACACGTTCAAAATGAGTATGTCTGATATATCCCTCATGCTTATAAGCCACGCAGCAGCCTAAGGCTCTGTCTGACAGCAGCAGCCCCTCTGTAGGCTCAGTATTTATGTTGGATCAGTCAATGACAGCAAGTTCAAAACAAAAGATTTTTAGTCCTTGAAAACCAGCACCATATATTTACTAGTGGTGATGATGACAATGTCAGTAATTCATTCTCTGGTTTGGTGTTTGCTTTTTTTAACTTTGGCTTGAGATCTGTCAGTATCTCCAGGGATGGTTTTCAGCTTTTTAAGCTCATAAGAACACGCTTCTGTTTGTAGTTTGTTGCCAAAATGTTTATTTGGGATTTTTGAAAGTGCTCCTGCCACAGAAATTGAAATAGGTTTTTGACACAATCAAAGTACTTAATCCCTTGGGATTTTTTAATAAAAAGAAATATAATCAAAAATTATTTTCCAAATATTGGAGAAAATGGTTTTGTAATTGAAAAAGTCTTTTTTACTAAAATATTCTGAGCAGTTCTAAACCTCTCATTTGTTTTCCAGTGCCCCTTCTTAAATGGAATAGAAAAGTGTGTCATCAGCAACAAAGCATAAACACTCCGAGGCCCACCTCTTTCACAAGTATACTTTTTGAAAGTATATCACCTGCTCTCATGCTGGACTTTTAACACAAGTAAAATCATGGCCTTTCCCAGCTGAAAACACACTTCAGCTCAAAAGACAAACTGACTAAAGACATTTTTGTGCCCAGTGAATTCAACTCTTGGAGTAAATGGATAAGCAACATATTGATGTTCATCAGAAGAGCTGTTCCCCATGCACATGGGAGTCTCTTACAATATTTTAGAATTATTTTGGCATAAAACGCCCAAAATGTGCTCCTAGAACAGAAATACTTCAACAGCTCTTCAAACTCCAGTGTAATTTGCCCAGGACATGGAAGCCATTGCTTTCTCTCCTGCTGGAGCCCCAGTTCCTGCCTCCCCTCAAATCAGTCACTCAGAGTCATGAGGAAAGAAAACAAGAGTTTTCTCCCTATCTACAAAACTTTTTTTTCTTTTTTTAAAGTCAACAGGTGAATTCTCATCTCTTGACCATGTGTTGCCAGAGCCCTGTTGGGCCACAAGGATGAGGATCCTCAGCAGAAACACTGGACACAGGATCCCTCTTTTCTTGTGCTTGTAAATGAGAAGACTCCAAGAGTCAGGCATCAAGCAGTGTTGAAGGTGAATGCTGGCTGCCTTATTACTGCTCCCTTTCCCTTTCAGCATTACTAGCAGTAAAAGTAAAAATATAACCAGGCAAGGTGTTTCCAGTTACAAAGCATTTGAGATAATAACATTGCCCTAAGGCTCTTTGTCAAACAAACATTGTTAACCTGCCTTTACACATGGGAAAAGTGCAGAGTGGAATGATTCACCTCCTTTTACAGAGGAATCCCAGATCCTGATCTGGTTTTCTGTAACATTCCCTAGAAACAGATAATTGAAAGGGAATATTTTAAGGATACTTCATGTAGACACTGAACTACATGATAAGCGTACAGGGAGGAAGAGAGCCTTATCTTTTCAAGAAACCAGTTCTTAACAAATTGACTTTTTTCCCCTCATTTTGACCTTTCATCTCACAATCACAGAAACTATCTCTCAGTGACTGAAGTTACCTGGATCTGGGAGAAAATGCTCTCCATTCAACTCTGTTGTAAGATTTGCTCCCTTAAATTTCAAGCAAAGCAAAAATTTTATCTCAGCCATTTTTTAATGTATTTTTAAGGCTCGTACAGAAACATACAGTTACACCACGCTCCACGTTCACCTTCGCTCCTGACAAGAAAGCTGATGCAGATAGAAGCTGACTCGTCAGGTCCCAAATGTAGGGATGATGGGGAAATATTAAAAATCGGAAAGTCAGTTCAGGAGGGATTTCAGACTTTTTTCTCTCTCTTCCTACAGGGAACCTAAGAAATCTGCTCTGAAAAACACCTTATCTAAGATTGTATCAACTCAGCAAAACTGCATGAGACCACAGAACTTTTTTGCTGATTACTCTGTAAAAGCATCACTTTTCCTGGGTTCCCAAAGGTAATCAGTAAACAGAATAGTGATTTTTAAATATATTTTTCTGCTTGGCTGCTGAACCACATGCACACTCTCTCTGCTTAAAGTCTTCCTGGAGACTTGCAGGAGTACATTTTTAGAGCTCTTCCCCGAGCGGCTGCTGTTCACGCTCAGAGCGCTGGGCAGCCTGGTGAAAAATATCCACCTGCTCCTCAGCAATTCCTGGAGAATTTCTCCTCTCCCTCTTCACCAGTCAGTATTCAGACCTTCAGCTGACATAAGGGAGGACTGAAAACAATAATAGAGATGTAGAAATTTATAAAAGCTGAAGATCTTGCTCCCATTTTTTCATACACTCATTGAGATTCTGGGATACTTTCTCTTGTTTTAAACTCCAGTCCAAATTAGAGCTTATCATCAAGGGAAGCTACAAGACATCCTACTCTCTAAAGTACTGGGTTCCTTTCTGAAATAATAAAGTTGCTTTTATATCACTTAAAATAGACTTAGCATTTTTCCCAGCAATGAAACATCAGAAAATGGACATAGCTGAAAAATGTGTTGTGCAACCAGATAAAAACTGCAATTCTGGGCATCCAAATCTCTCCACCACAAAAAAGACAAGACAGTTCCACACAAATTAATAATGCAACAGACATTAGCCAATGAATGAGAATCAGGAAAAAATTATTTTATACTACTGCAAGTGCTAGCAACCAATTAAAATTATATCTGTGAAATACAAGTGACAGTAGAACAATATTTGCCAAATAGTCACATTTTAGCACTTCGGTGCCAGGCCTCAAGGTCACAGAACATAAAATGTAGTTTTAATTAGCAATTAAAGTTAAAAAGCTACTGTTTCTCATTTAATGGCTTTATTTCTGTGTGCTGAACCAGGGGCTACTGCCGGGTTGTAATATCTTGTTGGGAATACCCTCTAGCTACTCCTATGCTTTGGAGACAAGTCGTAAGCTACGAAAAATGGTAGTCAGAACTTTACATTATTTTGGAATAATTTTTCCCAGTGGGAGACTGGTCTGTGGTAAAAAAAAAAAAAAAAGGGCTGGCACAGTACATATTTACATATGAGCCAGTTTGTTTTGGACACACAACGTGGAATTCAGTTTCACATTTCTACAGTAAGAATACAAGTCCCTAAAGGAAGGTTCTGAAAGAGTTGGCTGCTTTCTACCCTTCAGTGCATCCACAAAAAGCAGACACCATGAAACTTCCATGATCTGCCCAGAGCATCCCATCCGCTGCCTTCAGCACCCAGGAGATGTGTCAGCAGCTTATGTCAGGTATCTGCCACGCAGAATCCAGCCTAAATCATGTAAATCTCACAAAAGTTAGTTACAGCTATGCCCTACATTTGAGGGGAATCTTAAACCTGTAGACATACGTGAATTCTGGGAGATTAAAGTTTTTAGGAGAGTTCAATCACTATCCATTTGGCATATGCATGTTGATGCAAGTCACCTCTAGGAGGTATTTCTAAGGGAAATTCTCATATCCATCTCCACTTTGGCTATATTCCCATAAATCTGAGTGACAGTAATCAGGCTACAGCATTGAGATTCAGTCCCTCTGCCAGGAATGACTCATGGAGCCCTTTCCTCTTCTCACTGCATTTCCTCGGCGGCAGAGCAGCTTGCCTTGCCCATCTCCAATATGACATATTAAAGAATCAGTATTTTGAACTTCCACTTGTATTTCTACTCAGCCAGAGTTGTAGAAAGTGGCTTAAGTGCCCAAAACAGGCCCTTTCTACCCTCTCCATAAACCCTGTTGACTCACAGCAGGCTGTAGGAGACACTTGAGATAACTGAAAAAGGCAATTGAAAGGGGAAGGAGGGAGGAAAAAAGAGAAGCAGGCTGTGGTTTCCAGCTCCCTCCAAGCTGCTGCTGACTTTCTATGTTGCAGCTTCAAGGGAGGTGTGACAAAGCCCTTCAAGGTAGTTACGAAAAGGAACAGACAGGAAGTTAGATGGTAAGAATGTCTTTCTAATACTAAGTCTAATGAAGTCTGGAAATGGGTTACTTACAGAAACTGGGGGCTCTGCAACACTGAAGGCTTTTAAGAACAGGCTGGAAACTCCCTGTCATGAACCACTGAGCTGTAGCTGAGTCTGCTCTGGGGCAGAGACACGGACTATGTGACCTCCCCATGGTCCCTCCTGCCCTATTATACACTGAAGAAGAAGCTTAACTACAACCTCCAAATACAGCATTTCAGCTGCAAACCACAACTTCATCAGAAAGTCTTGAGTAATTGGTCTTCCAAGAACAACTATGTTAGATTTACTGTCTTCCCAGTAGACCACTGAGGGCTCCTCAGGCAATGGAAAGACTCAAAACCATATGAGCTGATCTTTGAACAGGAAAAAGAAAGGTGAATGTTGGCAAGACCTTCCTTCCTGGTTTCTATTCCCATGGAGACTCACTCAGCTTTTCTAGTTAAATGACTCTCCTCCTGCTGTACCTTGCAGTAATTATGTGTGGCCTTTGCTACGACAGCACTTTTCCTAATATGAAGCAGTTTGGAAGAACAATTCCTACTATCAGAAACCTGGAAGAACAATTCAATGCCCATGCCAGTTTCTAGCTTAGGAAAAAAATTGCACTATTAAGTGGCATCTTAGACTACTTATTTACACCATTTCAAGGCTTGAGCGTTAACTGAGGAACTTTGCTCTTTCTCTCACTCCATACTAAAGCAACAGGTCTGAGTTGTTGCACTGTTTCATCCAGTCATACTATGCCTTAAAGATAAAAAATAATCACTTTCAGAACACCTAAAGTACTCCCTCCTTAGTGTGTGTTTGTATAAAATGTATACAAATTTGTTAGTCACAGCACTTGGCTTTATTTAACCAGAAAAGCTTGCCATGAACCTTACTCAGCCAAGGAAATTCACACTGGAAGATGACTATCTGAATACTTAAAACCAGCAGCTCTCTGGCAATCTCATATTCTTCTGTGACATATGAATATGAATCATTTTGGTGTTGTATCAAGTACTTAATGTTCTTTTAATGCTGAATTTCTCATCTGAATTTCACTGGGACTTATTAAACATGGGGTTTTTCTTTCCCTATCATGATTACAGTAAGTATGTATAATTATGTGCATAGGGTAAATATGCTAATTGTATAATTGCAACATTCAAATAAATCCTGACAAATAGAGAATGTTCTTAGGGCAGGCAGGACACACAGTGATAGGTGTAACAGAACTAGAAATACTCCTCTTATTTCCATCACTAATATTTAGAGATAAAGCAGAATACAATTTATCTGGCATCCAGATGACCCTTCCACTCACAGGCTGGGCAGTGAGACCTTCTGCCATGAGAATGGAAGTTCATAAAGTACCTGTAATAACTGCACAATACCTTTGTCCACTGGTATTATCTGTATGCTGCAAGCAGGGCAGCTGAAAGGTTAAGCTGAAAGGTAAGGGGTCTGCTTACTGAACTTGTGAAATCTGCAGAAGACTGCTTGGAAATGCAAAATACTGTTAGTAATTGCTTCAGTTTGGGGGAAAGATCTATTAGGAAAAATGAAACAAAGATTGTACTCAGGGACACAAAACTCTCCACATCACGTGCTTTCATTTTTTTGAAGAAAGAAACGGGCAAAGAAACCTAAGAGAAGGTGCAAATTTCCTTTCTGCCCACAAACTCATGTGTGATGTTGGATTAATTACCTCATGTCCTTTATTTCTTTTACTGCCTCTGCACTTAGATTGACATCTGTCATCATGCATTTGAACATCAGCCAATAGACTGGGATGTTGTAGTCACTTGGGTGTCCCAGTGCTGTCATGAGTTTCATTCTCACAGCATTAAAAACAGAAGTTGGGATTTGTCTGATAAAGGTAGACATGACCTTCAGGAGAGGCAATTTGGGAGGGAAGAGAAGAGAGGGAAACGGGATTTATGTTTGTCTTTAGAAAATGACAGGATTCAGCTGGGATGAGTTTCCTGTTGGTTAGAGGGGAAAAAAAAAAAAAAAAGGAGAGAGAAAAGGAAAAAAATAAAATCCCAAGGCTTTAGAAATGAGTGAATAGAAATGGTGCTGTCAACAACTGCAGCACTACCAGGGACTCTCAGAACATTCAGGTTTCAACACAGTATTAAAATAATGATGATGCCCATGAAAGCATTTATTTTCCAGGCAGTGGGAGACAGGTTGAGATAAAGTGCAACTCAGCATCCTGGCCTGTTATTAGCACTGTGGATTTGTGTCAATTCTGACACAAGCCAAGATCACTGGACTTGACCTCGGTGGGATTACTGTCAATGGTCCCTAAGGTAAAAAGTTCATCCACACCTATTTTGCTTGCAGAACAGATAACACCAGGCTCACTTCACCCTTCTGTGCCTGTGACGGGTAGCAGACCCTATGGGAATCCTTTACACAGATGAGATGTACAGGTTCAGTCAGATATACAAAAATCTTGCAGCTCATTAAGAAGGGCTATAATTTTGTTCAAAGAAAGGTCAAGAAGAGGTGCATGAGGTGTAGGGCCTGGCACAACAAAACTCCAGTGATGTACAGCGGTTGGTAAAGAATCTGATGTTACATCTAGGAACCTGATTATTGAAGACTTTTCATCTTGAGGTGCTCAGCTTTGAACATCTTTGATTGAACACTGAAATAACAAGTCCTCAGGATCCCTATGAATCAGACCTAAGCCATCCTCAACTTGCTGTATCCAGCCAGAGCCTTTTAGACCATGGGTTCCCACTGCCACTAGTTTGTAGATACAGATCCCCTAGTTCGTGTTGGTGCACTATAGACCTGCATCACAAAAGATTCAAATCCACTTTTAAATTACCACTTATGCTGGGTCACACACAAATGAACTTTTATGCTCTACCAATTTCCCAGAGACCTGAAGTACTACACATCAGAAATAAGTCATTGTAGTCCCTGGAACCCAAGCCAAATTTTCTTATTGAAAACACATACTGTGTGTTAAACCACAGATCCTTCTGTGTGACTGGCCTATTTTCATAACACTTGGCTTACAAAGGCCCCAACAGAAAGCAGAGAGTGAAATTGCCTGATGACCTCTTCTGCTGACAGCCCCTGTTGCTCATCTCAACCACGTTTGATAGAACACAGCACATTCTTTTAAATATTTTATCCGCTCCATGATCATGGGGGAAGCAAAGGACTAACAAGAAATGACAAGTGAAATAGCTACATTTCCGGACCTGACAACACTCCTTATTTTTAATTCTACCAGTGTTGGGGATAGACACTAAGGTACAACTTTGACAAGAGATTAAATTAGTGAGTTTAGGAGTTAAATTACATTATACTCTCCCTGATCTGCGAGTTCATTTGGAAATAGGAGGAAGCAAAAGAAAACAGGCCAGGAAAACTGGCATTTCCTTACATTGCCCCAAATGCTCTTTTTTGTGTGAATTTTCTCTTTTAAAAACTTACTCGTTTCTTCACAGTGAAACCTGATCCAACCATAAATAAACAGATTACAATGATGATAGGAAAAGGTGTCTAACTAGATTAAATAAGATAAAGTGGAAGTTCACAATATTTCTAAGAACACTTTTGTACGCAGTGTCTGAAACACCTAATTGCAGTAGTTTCAGAACAGTCTGAAAGATGTTTCTATTGAAAATTGTAAAATATTAGTACCATACTGTACCTACATTAATATTATAATTTACCTGTAATATTTTCCACTTCTATTGTTTCTTTAGTCCCTTATCCTAGACAGAGCGAAATACATTAATAACAAATAAAAGTGATGGGGGGTGAGGGGATATCAGTGAGAAAGATTAAGTGGGATGGAGGGTAAGAAAGATTTTCCTCCCCCTCCAAGGAAAAAATTGTGCAAGATGTTTCAGGTTCCCATGGGTAAAAAGCAAGTTTTTCATCAAAATGGTTCAGTGTTAATGAAGCATTTTTAATTTCTGCTTGTGCCAGACAAATAGCAAGGTGACATTGAGCATCCTCTCACAGATCCCTCACAGGGAGCCTGGCCAAAGCTGTGGCCGGTATTGAGTGACAAGTGATTATTATATTTTAATCTGTGTTTGGGTAGTTTGTAAATCTGATTTCACTGTGCTTTAGAAGAAACATGTTTTAAAAAAGATAAATGAAAGCAGGACGATTTCTCACATTGCCAGTGGGGCAGAGAGGTCTTATTGCTCTGCCCTCTGCCCCTGCCTCCGATGGGTTTGAGCCACATGTGGAACTGCAGAGGTACAAACAGCGGCAGGTGCAGCATCACTCCCAAGTGCCCAGAGTCTTTCTCCTTGCAATCAAATCTTTCATCCAGGCACAGAGAGCCTTGTGCTTTGCAGATGTTCTAAATCTGAGATTCTTACACTAGAATGTGTTCCTTGAAATCAATTGTCTGTCAGAGGCTTCAGCAGTGCTTGCTGAGAATGTCAGCCTGACAGAAATACACCCTGTGGGAAGTGGCTCTGGTATAAAGAGCCCCCTGGCACACACGCAGCCAGAGCCTGGTGAGTTACAATAGTTCAAATGGAAAAAAAAAAAAACCAACACATTGAAAAAGAAAAAGGAACAGAAAAAAAACATTTCTGGACTACGAAGTCAACTCATTAATGCAACAAGGAAAATGCCTGAGCAGCTCCAGGCAGTGAGCGCCTGCTCCGGGTGCACTCGCAGTGACACATCCCATGCCTGGCTTCAATTGCAGCGATCCAGCCCCTTCTCCCCTACCACTGTCCCCCACGAAGGCACGAGATGATGATCATAAATTGGTGCTATAATAGGCAAGTGTGATATGATCAGAAATTAAGGCAATGCTTCCTTGGTGCCCATGCTGAGAACAAACTCCGGCTACCTCCAGTGAAGCCTGAAAGCTACCTAACGACCTGACAAAGCACATCATTAGCAACATTTCACCTCGGTCTTAAAATATTTTCATTGCAAATGACTGTCCCATTAGATGAATGCCCCTTGCAGAAAGTAATTACCCTTTCTTTGAACTTGCATTTCAGAAATTTGAAACAAGGGGGAAAAAATGACAGAGAAGAATAAGCACATACTTTTAATGACTTCCCCTTCCCTCTGCTGGTACCACATCAGTAATAGTGTAAGGGGAAGGTGAACAGCCTGAGTTTTCTGCCTGGGAGTTCAAGGAGGCTGCAAAAGGTGGCATGGCCAAGAGGGAGCTCCCACCAGCCGTCTCTTTACAACAGCTCGCTGACATATGTGAGCTGACAGCACAGTCCAAGTGAGCTGCCGGGGCAGGCGGCTCCTTGCTTGCCCGCAGCCCGGAGCTCTGAGGCACATGCCAAGGGGCACAGCGCAGCGCTGCTGGCCCGCTGTGCAAACGGAGCTCAGCAAAGGCACATTCCTGCCATTTGTTTAAAAGATGCACCCTAACTGGAGGCTGAATTTTCTAAAAGGTTTGCTTGTTGCGTGTCCCAGCTAAGCTGAGTGTGAAAGCTGACAGGAGACGAAGCCACAGGATCTGGGCTGACATTTACAAGTTCTTAGGCTCCCAGAAACAAACATCCACTTGTAACTCTGCAGCAGTGAATTATTCATTTACTTTTTCCAGTATGTGCATCTGCTGAGACACACGGGCTAAAATCAGAGCAAGTACTCTTTCTGTGTATATATACATATATGTGTGTATATATATACACATTAGCACACTGAGATGTGTTTACAATGGAAAGGAAGAAAATGAAACTGGAAATTAATCGCTATATCTTGATTCTTTGTTTTAAATTAATTTTGTGATCATTCACTTTGTGTTTGACTCCCAATAACAAGCCTATCTATCCAAAGAAGATATATCCACATGTTAATATCAGCACAATACAAGACCATGATATTAAAAAAGAAAAGAAAAGAAAAGGACTGTTGTCTACACTAAGAAGTCAATATATCCCTTCTGTGAAAGAAATAAAGTGTGCATCTGTCTGGATAGTATTTTTCTAGGCTTGAGAGAAAGCTATTACAGAGAATGAATCAAAAACAAAGCAACATTTATCAGTCCTTTCTTTAAGGGAAGTGAGAATGAAATTTGCTCTATCATAAAATATTTACATGGTTTTCTTCTGTAAATCACAGTAGAGAGAAAATAATAGGACAGAAAAGGAAGATGGTGTTCAAATGAAGATTTTGAAAGTGATTTTCTTCAGTAAAGTTAGAAAGGGGGGGGAGATAAAAAGAGGAAGACTGAGACTCCACGCATCATTTGAGTATGTTTTGTTCCATGCATGTTAATGAGTCCTCAGTGCACACCCAGCCCTACTCCCTTCCCATCAGACACTGTAGCTGACATCAGGCATCTCCAGAGGTACAGCTTGTGTTTTCCAACCCAGCTTCCCGCAGTCTTAAACACCCCCTGGGCCACACGGTGACCATCTCAGGGCAGGTGTTTTGGCCCTTGGCTCATTCTCAGCCCATCCTTACCCCGGTGGGCAAAGGAGCTCAGGGGGCAAACACAGCCCCGGGCACACACAAGGAGAGCCCAGTCCTGGGGCTCTCTGAGCACCTCCCGTGAGAAACTCATCACCTGCAGCACATACAGCACCAAAGCAAGAGCTAAAATACTTCATCAGTAGCAGCCGCCTCCTCCTTCTCCTGCCACCCAACCCAGCATGCCTTGTGTCATCCTCACACATCCATCCATGCATCGTGATTTGCCACAGCACATCAAACTCCCTCCTCGCTCCTGTGAGCAGCAGACACCCCTGTGCTGGGGGCAAGTGGCTGTCCCCTCAGCCCAAAAGGCAGCCCAGGCAGGCCAGGGCAGCACCAGGCTGGTGGAAACGCCAGCTCAGGGTTCCCAGGGAGCTCCCAACCTGCACCTCTGGGCACAGCTGCAAGAAAAGCTTATTGGCACCACCTATATATTGCAAATCTATCATTTAGACCCCCACAATCATCAACAGTTTGGGGGTTTTTGGTTGGGTTGAATTGATTTCCATGTGTTTAAAGCTAAGCACAGATATCAAGGCAAGCAGGATCACAGCACTAATTCAGAATTAAACCCCTTTGGATTTTATACAGCTTCAGCTTTCACTATGAGCATTTCTACCATCTCTACTAATTGCACCCAGTGGAGTTTTCTGAAAGTACAGCTTTATTTTGAAGGGGAGAAAAATATATTATGTAGACCTTTTAGATACTGGAATTAAAAACAAAACAAAACAGTTTTACTTAGAAAACTTTACAAGTTTTCCTACTTAGCCACTTCCAAGGATTTTTGTCCATTCCAACTCTACATTCTGCTGCTATTTTCAGACCACAAAAAAAAAAGCTGCCCTATATCTGATGTAATTCAGATATTGCACTGCAAAAAGTGTCTTTAAAGTGCAGATTTGACCAAAGAACATCCTGCAAAGAATTGATGAGAAGCTTTTATACTTAAGAGATAGCCTTTGTGTTGTGTACAAGGAGGAGGAAATAGCTATTCAGACAGAAAAAGTGATCTGTTATTTCAGAGAATGAAAACTGTGAATATAACAAAGATGATCAGAAGCACAAAAAGCACAGTGGATCACTGACACCTCTCCTCTGCCAGGCAGCAGGTACTGAATGCTTCCAGCTCACCAACAATTACACTTTGCTCTCTGTGATGGATATTTACTGTTTCTCATCCCTTAAATCTGCTTTCTGGCTCTGTCCTAAGATGACAGGACTTTGTAGGGGACAAAAAGAAATGGAAATAATGACCAAGATAAGGACTAAAGTACTTTTTGTAGAGACTGAGTATTTTCCAAGACTCATACTTAATTAGAGCTGGAGTGTGTCTCTGGAAAGGTGCATGTGTTCTCTCCTCTCTATTATCTGTCACATCACAATTCTGCTCAACATAATGCAGCAAACCTTGGGAGTGATTTGTGGAATATATTAACATAGTTTAACACAGTGTGCATAAGATTTACATGCTAGTGCTGTAAGGGAAGGTGAGAGGTCAGAATAAAATGGATGATTAGAAAAAAAAAGTTGATTAATTTCTGTAGCACTATTTCAGAAAGATGTATTGGGAACAGAAAACTTGACTCACTCCTTTTGAATATCTTAATTATACACAATGAAAGGAGCCATGCTGGAACTGTGATCCTCCCTGCATGACCAGACATTACTCAGACAAAGTTAGTGGAACAATCAGTGATTTTTTTAATGTGGGGCTACATTTCAGCTCTCATCCTACACACCCTTGCTGGGTCCTCCAGCTCAGCTGTCTCATCGTGTAGCTCTCATCTTCCTTTGTTCGAGTCACCCAAAATCAAAGCTCAGCATGTGCTGAGGTGTTTTCCTCTCACAGGATGGAATTACATGTAAGAATAAATCATTTTTTTCTCAGATTGGACCCCAGAGAGAGGCACAGTGGCTTTCACTTGAGCGTGTAAAGGTTGAATAATATCCAGGTATCTATATAGGACAAGGCACGAGAAAACCCTCACTGGGGCTGATGGGATTTTTTTCAGTTGTTGCTTCCAGTGGGGCCAAAATGATCCTCCAGCACTGCTGGCTCCTTAGGGAGTGGACAGCGTTGTCACAGCTCCCAGCCCTGGCTGGGATCTCCTGGCTTTGCTCTAATAAGAAAGAACAGTAACCCATAAGGGCAAACATCAATCTGGCCTGAATCTCAGTCTCTCTCAGCTTCATGTTCATGATTCCAAATAAAACACCAATCAGTCACCCCTTAAGCATCCATCAGGGCATTGGTGCCACTTTCCCAGTGGGTTGCTTCTTTCTGCTGGAACTAATTGACCTCTGACCTGTTTATTGCTTTAGTGCCACCAATTTATAAGCAGTTTATTCATCAACATCTGGTGGTGAGAAAACTGTATTTTACATTATTGTCTCTCAAATGGATAGCTAATGCTGCTTAATGGGGCAGTTATATGTTATTATAGATACATTTTTTCTCATTTTGCTAATGAATGGAGAATCTTCATCAAATAAATATTTGCCAGTTGGCTTCATATCAAAGTCACTAATTAAAAACAGAAAAATTCTCAATATATGGAGAGCTGAATGGTGGTGGCATGTGAGTTTTAAAGAAGTATCATTTCAGCCACACTGTATTTGCACAGAGGCCAAATTGGCAATCAAGTGATCAGTGTGAGGAAGGTTGAGCTATATTTACATATTGTCTCAGTAAAATGCTACTGATTTATTTCTCTGGTGCCAGATACACAATATGAGCATAGCTTAAATTGGCTTCTTTCCTGGCTTTCACAAAAGAAATGGAAAAAGAGGAAAAATATGGAAATAAACATTCTTGGACTCAGTCCTAAAAAAATCCAACTCCCTTCACCAACTAGCACATTTTACAAAGGGGATGGGCATAGATGTGTGACCTGGCATGCAGAATTCATGAAACATCTCTGCACAAACATGTGAATTTGGAGTAAACACATTTCAAGCCGACAAAGTGCAGCCCTGAACGGAGAGCAGGCTGTGCTTCAGCATGTACACCCCAGGGCTCAGTGCCTGCCTCGCATCTGGGACAATTCAAGTCAAGGCTCTTAACAGAGCTCCGCAGTTCTGAAGGCTCAAACAGTCTACACAGTTAAAAACTTCCTTTTTTTTTTTTTCCCCTATATACAAAGATGTTTATGCATCTGTTGCTGTTTGATTATTTCCTACACTAATACCTGGTGGTGCCAGCTGGGAGTACTCAATGCACAGAAACACTTCAGTTTTTCATATACTAAAAGTCTTTTCTTCTCAGGTCAAGATCCTACACAGGGCTTAGGGAGGCATCTTTACAAACAAAGCTCCTGACTTCCAGAACATGGATGTATGAATACATTTTGTCTGCAGGACTGGAACTCACCAACAGTCCCATATCCCATGAGCTTGATTACCACTGAATCAAACATGACTCCTCACAAGTCTCATTCACACAGGAATTCAAGTGGGCTTTTGCCAAAGTGTTAATGTGAATGTGAGCGAAACCCAACCTGCATTTCTTGCATATTCCTTCTCTGCAAAGGTGTACAGAGAATGCTGAGAATGTTTTTTACTCACTCATGTAATGTCTAACAAGAAGCTGTGGTTTAGATTTAAGAAGCCTTCAGCATTTAGTATAGTTCACCCCTGCCCTGTTTTCAGACAATCCACATCATCTTGAGGCAAAGCAGTAAAGGCATAACAAACACAAATTATTGTAATAGTGTTATCAAAACGTGAAAATCTCTTTATTTTTCCAGAACCAAATAGAACATACTCTAATCTAAAGCTACTGAAGCACACTGAAGCTGTGGCAGCTCTAACATATCCATTGGCTTCATGGACCATTAAATAGCACAAATGGCACTATGACTTATTTCTGAAACGTCAATACATTTTTAATACTGTAGGCAAAGTTCTGATTTTTGGGTGCACACTCCCTGAATCTAGATCCTGGCTCAGCTCCCAAACATCCTCTTTTTCCATCTCACTTAGTGGATCAAAGTAGCTGGAGCAGACACAACCCACACAGCCCCTATGACTGAAATTGCAATTTTACTGCTACACTTCAAAAAAACTACTAAGAGTGCTGAAAGCAGAGGATGAGCACTCCTTAGAAAAGTATATAGTAAAAAGTAAACACCAGCTCAGGAAGTCATTATAAAAGTGTTTCTTTCTATTTATATTTGGACCTCTAATGCATTCTTGAGCGAAGAAAATAAACTAAATAAAATAGGGAAAGAAGGGGGGGGAAAGCTGTGTCAGAAAGATGTACATGGGTTTGCTCTGCCACTCATTTATAGATGCACCAGCACACAGATGTTAGAAGTGCAGAAGAATTAGTGCTTCACTGAGACAGTTTATGTGAACCTAATGTAGAAAAGTCATGAACTCACCATTTCTAAGTCATAAAAAACCTAAGATATATGACAGGTCTAATGTTACACTTAAAGGGCAGGTTCTCTTGAATTTTGCAATGGTTCAGAAACACCTGAGTGCAATTTTTTACTGAGTTTGGAATTTCTAATGTCTTCTTACATGAGGCTTTTGTTGCAAACTTTCTAAGAAACAGCTGTCAACTTTAAAGTGAATCTCTATGCTGCCTCTTTTCCAGTGTAAAATAACTTGGGTTTTGCAAGAAAAGTGCCTGACTTGGCCCCCTAAAAAAGCCAAACCAAAACACACAACCCTTTAGCCAGGAAAGATCTTTTCTTTATGGATATATAAAATACATGGTCCAGCAACAAGCTTGCAGATTATTTATTGTTCTCATGTGGCTACTGAAACTCCTTAAATGTTGTTTGATAGAGTAGTGATTCTTTTCTGCCTTACTGGTACAAACTGAATATATCTAAGAGCAGAATATATTGGCAATAAAAAAGGTTTTTTTTTTTTTTTTTTTTTTTTTTTTTGAGAGCTATCAAAATAAAATATACTTGGGAGGCTTTGAACTTAAATTTTAAAAAATCTTTGGGAAATTGCCTTTCATTTCTAAGAGCACAATTTCAATTCAATCTGAGGGTTTGCATGAGACACCTCAGGTGCTCTCTGTTTCAAATTCACTTGATTAACGTTGCCTGAAAAGATTTGCTGAAGAATCGGGCAGATGTAATTAGAGCAGAGGTAGTTAATACTATACATAGATCATCAAAGGATAAGTATGCACTAAGGAGATAAAGTATCTCAGTACAATTGTAATAATCTCTGCAGATTAAAAAAAAATAAATTACAATCAGAATTAGGAGAAAGTAATGAAAGCCTGCAAGAGTATATGATCCAGGTTCCCTTGGTAGGTGATCAGGAGCACAGTTTGCTGGAGGGAGCCCCATCCCAGCCAGCAGAGCTGTCCCACACATGGTGCAGAGGAAACATCACTGAGACTTAAAGGAAACAGTCCAGGTGCAGGAGGGACACCAAACATTGTAGGAAAATTATGCCAGTGCTTATGGGCTGGTTTCTCTCGGAGCAGGGATCCTGCTTGGACCTCTGCAGGTTACATGGGAGAGGACACCCCCAGGGGTGGTGGATAAGCAGAAGCCACACCAGCAGCAGCACAGGAACGGCCAGAGTGGACTTCCATAACTGGCATAACATTTTCCAGAATACACAGGGTACTGCCTAAATCCTGAATTCCTGTGGGGGTGACTCCCTGCATGAAGTTTCTGCATTGGGCACAAGTCTGAGTTTTGACCATTGGAATTCTACTGACTGGAGGTCACTCAGCCAAATCATAGCTCTTCTAAGCAACTACCAACTATCTCTGTTAGGATTGGAACAACGGTGTTCTTGGAGCTGGAAATGCATATGTGAGCACCAGAATTACTCTGCGCCAATAAGAATACTTTTGTATTGAAATGGTACTTCTTGTTTCAATCTGCCAAAATTCACATTTTTTCCTTTAACCATGAAACACTTTTTAATGCAGATTTAGACTGGCCATCATAACCCTTCTGAGATTGGTAATTTGTCTTAAATATGTGGTTAAGAAAAAGAGAGGCCACAGCCAGTAATAGAATAAACATCTTTTCAACACAAAGATGAAAACAGCGCTTTGATGGGACACAAATGGCCTCGTTACAGCGTGGGCATACCTCCATATTTTATGACTTTTTTCTTTTCCACTATGAAGAGTAGAAAAGAGGTAAAGAAAACAAATAAGGTTCATTAAAGCGGTGTCACAGTATTTTAATAATTACTGATATGATGCTATTCAAGGGGGTTAACAGCCAAAGCGAACTGCAGGTTGGAGTGCAGAATGGTCAGTATTAGACTGCTTACTACACAGGACACCACAATTCCTTGTTCTCCCGTGTATTCCATCTATGAATGTAACACAGGACCAGGCTTCCTTCATGGCTGCTGAGGTTTTCAAGAGGGTCTGGAGGAGCAGGTGAGGCATTTGTCTCATCTTACTGCACAAACTCCATGTAGTCAATACTAAGATAGAGGTATTTCCAAAATGGGGTGGTCCCATCTGCCTTCAGACAGAAGGGATTTCTTCCCCCTTACCCCCCCCAGAAGAGCATTTCTTATGACAAACAGTTCTGCTGAACAATTCTCCACCTGGACATCAACACTTCAGACAGCTACACACAAATCCCAGCCCAACTGTGAAACAGCATCACATGCCTCTGAAGGACAGCATAATAGCAGATACCTCAAATATCACAAGGAGCTCAGTGATCATGGACAGAGATAGTAGGGTGGAGATTTGTGATAGAAGGAAGACTTTTGCAGTAGTCAATGCTAAATGTCACATTTGCCACTTGTGATGAACGGGCTTGCTCAGCCTTGGTAGCGTTAGAAAGATCTGCAGTCAGGTTGTCAATACACAGGCCAGTAAGTTGGGAAAAGGCTTACATGTCCCAGTGACGCAGCCACAGCGAGCCCCTCTATCTGGATGTGTGCCAGAACCAGCACCAGACCTCCACCACCCAAATACATAAGTCCCTTAGCCTCTTTCACTGGGAAATTTGAACTTTTACAAGGAAATACAACTCTGACCTTTCTGTCAGACAAGACCTCTTCTTGCTAGGAGAGCCCGGGCAGATTCATATCCTGACATTACCTTCAAATGCAGAGCAGTTAGCAATTTTTTCACACACGTTCGGCACAGATCTAAGAACTCCAAGTGAAATGTTTTGTTCATTTGTTTTCACATCACTGACCTTTGCACTGACAACTCTACAACCCACAGAGCTACCCATCCATGCAGTCACGGCTGGAAAAGGCTCAGTGATGTCTCCTAACAAAAGGCCATCATGCGTGAGTGGAAGTGCTTTTCTGTCTGCAACTGAACTCAAGTTTGAGGAGTTTGTCTCTAATTGAGATGTGGGACAGAAAAGGAACCCAGCGAGACTGAAAGCCACCCCGTTCCCACTGTAGCATAGCACTCTCTCTCCCTGCAGCCTTCCAGATTTCTTCAGGATTTAGTTCCATGCCTAATTAGAGATGTAAAATGGTAACAGCTTAAGAAAAAGATCCAAGCACACTCAGCACTGTTTTCAGTTCAAGAACACTCTGGCAGCCACGGTCACCACATTCCCAGATCACAATATTCCTCTCTCCTTCCCAGTCTTGAATCTGTAATTCCTACATCTAAACCAGAAGAGCTAATGGGAGTTAGTGACTTACTGCCCATCCATGGCTGATCTGTGGGTTGGCTGCTCTGAAGGGGAAGAGGGCCATCCTCAAACAGAAGGAACTGAGCTCAGACATCAGCTCTAAGTGCCACTGTCCCTGCTGGTTTGGCTCGGAGGAAAGCAGGACCAGGCTAACAGGGAGAGGTAATCACTTGCATTAGCTCCATATACAGAAGCAGGCAAGTTTGCAAACACATTAGAGGCTCCAGCTACAGCACTTTGGTCTAATAAAAGATATTGCCAACGCCTACAACCCTTAGCTTCCTCCATCTCTGAGACCACCACTGTCCCCAAAGCCCTATTACTGTTGCAACATCACAACAACCGGGCAGTGATCTGGGCTGGCTCATTCATCAGAGGAAACAACTTTTTTTCCCAAGTATGTATGACCAGCACCGGCAACAGGAACATTTCAGTAAGGGAGGGAGGGAAAAGGGGGCAGCTCAAACATGGGCTAAGCAGGACACAAAACTGCAGTTTCACTTCAGAACATGACCTGGGTTTGAATTACAAAGATACTTAGATACCCAAAGTACACTTGGCTGCCTAACTTGATTTACAAAAGAAAATTAAATGGATTAGAGGTTAGATTTTTTAAGGGATTTAATTTCCTACAGGGACAGAGAAGTACCCAGTGGGAGAGTATTACAACTCAATGAGGATTATAACAAAGAACTTATATTGTTTTTCACATTCACATAATTTATAAGAGGTTGAGGGAATTTTATACAAATAATAAAATTATAGCAAACTTGAAAACACTTAGTTTCTTTTGACAGAGATCAACCCTATGAAGCTTCAGACCAAACAAAAATTCAGGATGTCATCAGCACCAGAAAGAAAAAAAGTTTCAGGAAGAAGTTTTGCTGCAACAATTATTTGAACCATTGAGGGTTTTCTACTGAAATATTGGGGTTTCACTCACGGTATTTACCCTCAAAAATCTAAAAATATCCAAAATAATGACAATTAGATTTTTACCTCAGGTTTTGGTCCTTTCTTTACCCGCCCCCTACTGATGAATATTTTCCTGTGTTCTTTCACAGTGAAGACAACCTGTCTTGGTTCTCCAGTGCTGGTTACACTCTGAAAAAAAACCAAACTGCATTGAATTTCAATGCCCCAAGTTTTATCTCACCTGATTTTGGAAGGAAGGCTAAAAAGCATAATCCTGTCCTTTTCCCTGAAATCCCGAATTCTCCTTATTTATGAGCAATTGGCAGAAGTAAATTGTCCATATGACATTAATTCCTTCTTCTGCTCTTCATACATTTTCTACAAGAAACATCCACCTACATGAGATGGTAACATTTACCAAAATCGGTTCTCGTGCCAAAAGCTTTAATAACAGACCCTGAGGCAATCTTCTACAGATGTAGGAAAGCAAAACTCAGAACCAGGTTTTAAGATCTCTCACAGCTTCCTGATACTTCCATCTAAAACAAGATCATTACAGTCTAACCCTTTATTTCTTAATGAAATACAGATCAGGTGGGAGCCAGTGAGCAAACAGAGGCCTGAGCCAGGACTTTGCCCCATGGCTATTTAGAAACCCTTTAGTCTTGTTAAAAACTTTCATTACACTGGTTTTGTATGTGTGCTTCTTAAAAGCTGTAAAGTAATAGCACAAGTTCCTTAAGAATGCCATTTTCACTGTGGAATGGTAAAAAATTCCTTCCCTGAGGTAGCTATGTTATCTCATTGAATTTAAAAACAATAAATTGAAAGCTAAAAATAAAAGAAAGGGGAAAGGGTGTAAGAAATAGGTGGAAAGGCATTGAAGTTGTAGGAGTTCTGACAAATCATCTTGGCATATAGTCCCAGAGGTGATGAGCAATTGTTCTGTGTGTTTTATTTATTTTTTTACATGGCAGAACAAAAAATGCACTTGAGGCAAAGTTGTAGAATATCGTTAAATTAGTGGGCTTATTTTATTAATACCCACGAGCATGTAATGATGAGAACGAATTATTCTACTACACAGCCAGTGCAGAAAACACGGCAGTGTGTGTCCCAGCCCTGCAGCCTCCTACATGTACTTTATGCATGGGAGTAATCACTCCGTGGTTTAACACAATATCCTGAGGTACTACTTCTACACTGGGAATTACATACGCTGTTTTTTCTTCCTGTAATGGATAAATCTAGTGACCTATATTTACAGTACATTACATCAGGTCCAACAGAGTACTCTCCATATTTTGGCCTTGGAATGAAGCATTCAGCTGTGTGTGCCTTGTACCCTCATGAATTAGATAAATGCCTTGGTGTCAATTAAACATATAAAAGACACTTTACCAACGCATATTCTTTAACAGAAACTGAACTTCACCATCATTCATCCCCCGGGCAGTATTTGAAGCCAGCAGAAGAAACCTAATGTGCCCAATTCTCTTGATACTGAGAGTGAAAATTAGAAACAAAGAAGTTTAGTTAAGCAGATTCAAGTAACCCTGGAAACAGGTAACTAAAGCCAGATAAACCTTGCATGCTTCAGCTCACAGTGTGTTTGTAAACAAAACTCTGGTTTTCCCCTCACAGGGTTTGGACTCTTGCCTCAAGAGTCAAATTAGATTTATTTAAATCTCTGAATTAAAATTTCACAGGTAAGACAAGGAAAGGCTGTTGAGATGCGATGCGGGACAGAGCAGATGCAAACAGCAGCCCAGCTCTGCTGAAAGATACAGGGGGGTGTATCAATTCACCTTGAGGAGAGATTTTCTACCACCTTCAAAGGTTCTGCGAAGGGCACACATGCACAGGGAGCACAAGGTCCTATAATGTCATCCCCAGGCAGGGTTGATTTCTGTGCATGGATGAGATGTTTTTCATGGTTTGACTTTCATAGCTAAATCCAAGCTTAACTGCAATTCTACATGTTAGTTCAATATTGGCTGGTTTGTATTCTCTGCAATTTTGATTTGGGCACAAAAGGCATCAAGAAAGAACAAATATCCTGTGTGCTTTAATTCATTCTCATTTTGTTACCAGAGGGAGAAGAAATCGCACAGTTAGACTGTATTAGTCTGTTTCCCTACCAATGCCATTAGTAAAATGTCATTTTGATTTGAACCCACTATGACCTACTTCAGAAAAAACTCTCATGCTGCATACACTATATATCAGTGTGTATACATATATATATCTCAGAGAATTTTTCAGTAGCTGTTGAGCTGCTTAATGGTTTTATATACAAGCATGGCTTAATTAGCTACACAGTGAAAAGTGAAATAAAAATGCAAAAAGGTTAGGAAGGGCTGAGCTGCAAGAGGAAACGGGATCTCAACACATCTTGGGAATACTGAATACTGTGCTACTACCCCCACCCCAAGGTCTTCTGGTTCTACCCCAAGAAATTGATTATCTGCTGCACAGAGGCTTTCAAGTTCTTCGGTAACCTATGAAAAATATCATAAACTCTTCAGTAATAATCCCTGGCACATGGAAGAAAAACTAAGAGAAGCTGAAATGTAGTTGTATATTTTCTAACTAACTGAATTATACAGGCAGGCTGTGGTCTTTCCTTGGAAGCATTTTCTTTCTGGCTAGATGTGACATATAAACTGAGATGCACTGGCTACGATAAACATTTGATTGAGATTTCTCTGTCTCCTTACTTGGTTTTTCCCTCTGGTTACTATTGCATACATATTTATGCAGCACATAGTAATTGATTTCTAATTAGTTTAGAACCAGAACCAAGTTTCCAAATATTCAGGTACTACTGCACTGGAGTCAGAAGCACTAGTGAGTGCTGGACATGAATCAATGTCTATGGCTAAGTTGCCTTTCCAAGCTGAGCATTCCAATTCTTTTCCATTACTCCTCAAAGTCTAGAAAGCATCAAGAGGCCACCCCTTTATGATAAGGCTCAAGAAGACTTCACAGCAATTGGGCTATTTCTAAAATAATCTAGAAGTTTGAAAATGACCTTATAAATGTTCATGTAAGCTTTCCAAGATCTAATGTATAACTCAGTGAGCTATTCTGAGTTACTTTTAAAAAGCAAACAAATGAAAAAAACAAAGCACAAACCCCACCAAATAAGTATGTACCAGTACAGGCATAGCAATCCCATTTAATTCTGTTCCCCGTGTATGCCAGATGCTAATTAGGAGCTGGATCTCATCACATAATGTGGATCCAGCTTTGCACTACTCCAAAACACAGAAGGCCCCATTCCAACCCAGGATTTCATTGTAGCCTACCATAATGGCAACAAAAAGCTGCACAGTTGAGATCTGGATCACATTCAAAACTTTCCCAAAATGTATCTCTGTTCACATCCTGATTTTTGATTCCAGCTCATCTCTAATTATAATTATCACACAGAATGTCAGATCTCAGGTTATGCTCTTTAAATTTCTCCCTATAAACAATTAATTAGCTCACTATAGCCTTTCTATAAATAGCTTGTACATATAAATTATTCTCATCTGCTCAGACAAACAAAATCCCAGCTCTGTTTTTTGCCTCCTGATTTTCCCTAGTGGTCTGCAGCTGTCAGGCAGCCAGACACACATGTGTGTGCTCTTCATATTCAGAGACAAAAAAAAGATTATGGGGCTAATTGAAATGGGTTTTTTTGTATTGAATTAGTGCTTGAGAAATCAGGTTTTCCCCAGAAAACGTCTGAAAGCAGCATTCCTATCAGCTCAATGACCCCAGCAGAGAGCTGCCTCCCACACCAGCTGAAATGCCGTTTGCCAAACAGCCTGCATTCCAGGGTTTGAGGCACCATGCTATTATGGGATGGGATACATATGGCTGCCCAAATTAATTTTGCTGACAGGTCTTCCAAACTCATTCTATAGGTGCTGACAGGCATGATGGGGCCACAGCTCCAGCTGTGCTGCAGTCAGGGAGCTGCCTCTTCTCTCCAGACTTATTTGCTTCCCTACCAAAGGCTTTCACCTCCAAGCTAGAGCTGTCCAAGTGAAGTGTGTAGCCACATCAGGGTATGTTCCTGGGACTTGGCTTACAGATGGACTGGATTTGTACAAAGCCATCCTTTGCCATGTGCTGATAGGAGGTAGGCTGGGATAGCCAGGCTGCTGTAGCAGTTGGACTGATAACTGCAACAGTCAGGAATATTCAACATGAACACCCATGTGAACCTGCCAGGAGCAGCTACCAGAGCCATCCCTCTCGGGCTGTGTGCACCTACCTGCGAGCTGTGCATACTAATCACCTTTGTCTCATCCCTGTGTTGAGACTGAGCAAGGAATATTGGTAAAGCACTTTGGAAGACTGTAAACCAGTGCAACCAAGCATTAGGATCATTTTGAAGCACTAATCTATATGTTTCTTTCCCCACAATCTAGCATAAAGTCGTCACTGTGCCCAGCCAGAGAGAAGAAAGCAGGATTATTGGATTCTTTAATGTTTCACAGCATAATGCTGCTATCATGGTAGGAGCAGCAATGCACTGAGGAGATTGCCCTTGTTTTATGGCCTTTAAGCTCAGAGAGGGAGTCGCTTTGGTTCCCTTCCTCAGAGCCAGCAGAGAGAGCCCAGGATGGGCAGAGCTTTCCCAGGCTTGCTGAGACTATGCTATTCCATGAGCCAAGTGACATGCCAGTGAGCACACCACACATCTCTCAGCTTCACAATCCCTTCACCTATTTATTGCTGCTTCTCAGAAAGGCCCCCATGAAACTCAAGTGTGTGGGGAAACCTCTTTATCAGCAGTGCTTTAAACAGCCCCTTTGCTGTTCACAGCTGGAGAAAACTAACTAGGTGGGTTTGAACCCAAAGAAGTGGTCCCACTGCACTGAAATGTGCACACCACGTGGCAGAAATGGTGCTGTGAGAAAGTACACCCCAAACCATGAACACATTGCTGTCAGTATGTTCCCCTACAGCTCGTACAAACACACAAGGAGGGTCGCTGGGATCCTTCCTAGTTCTGGCTTTTGTCAGATGGATAAAGCCTTCTTGCCTCAATGTCTGTTCAAGTTTATGCAAACAACAAGGTTTGGACTAAGTCTGAGTAAACCAGCAGAGAGAAAAAGAATATGTATCTCTGTAGTTACTCACCTGGCTTAGCAATCACTACTACTCCCTTGTTTCTTGGCTCTGCACATTCAAAGTGCTTGGAGGGGGACAGAACGTTGTTATATTTGCAAATTAATATACTACAGGTAAGTTCCTTGTACATACAAAGAAATGCAATTAACTATCACGCTGTCTAGTCAATTGAAGAATAGATTGGGGTTGGGTTTTTTTCACATATTACCAAGTCTATATAATTTTGGTTTGCAAAAAGTAGACTTTATGACTCTTGCCTTGTTCTCTCCAGCATTCATCAAACCATCCCGAACAGTAGTGTAAACTATCACCAAACTATCTGTAAAATAAACATACTATATTTGCTGCATAATCAATAGGTGAAAGCCAACAGAAAATTGGATAGCCTTTTGATGTAGACTTTGGGACCAGAGCCACGGAAAGGACTTGAAAACCTGAAGATCAACTCCGTTTGGTGTTAAAAACTTCAAGGAGAAAATTTAACTGGTTGTTGAACTCTCATTTCAAAAAGACCAGATTTTTTTAGACATACAGACTATGCTAATATTTGTTGCAAATGAGTTGTTTCCAGTTTGATGGAGGGGAAAAGAAATAAAGAAAAGCTGCAGTGAATAGTAGGAGATGAAACTAGGCAGAGTAAAATTTGAAGTATATTTCCAAAAAAAAAACCCAGAAGAAAGAGTATTTCTGAAATACCAGTCACAGACCAGGCAGAGAGGAGGTTCCTATTTCCTCAGCTTATGTGAACAGAAATAACACCTGGATATCACTCATACAGAACCAAAAGGACAATGGAATTTTCAAAAGCATTGAAAATTTGTCTTACTGCTCCCAATGCCTTCCATTATCATAACCCAAGCTGGATCAGCACTGAATACTTTGCAACAAGCTCAGCTGAAAACACAAATTTCACTGAAGTCCACAGTTTTGGAAAAATGAATGTGCACTAACACCGTGACCTCATTTTAATGGAATTTTGCAATCTCTATTCATTCACTCTCCGGGACTAACAAGTTTGGTTGTTGTTGTTTTTTTTTTTAACAAGTGAAAGGGATTTTGAGGAGGACAAGCATGTCATGAAGAAGCAGCAATTATTTTTAGAATCCAGCTTTGAACATGGCAAGGATGAATTAGTTACTAATACTGGTTTATTAAGGGTATTTATTTGCATCATGTTTCAAGCAGCTTTCCTGCTTTCAAACATTACTGTTCACCTCCCTCATATTTAAGGTGTCCCTGACACAAGTTTTCCTTCTCCTTTATCAAATTACTTATCTTTTGAAATTTTACGTTTCTGTATTTCATGAGGACCCTCCAAGCAATAACCTCTGTGAACTAAAAATTTCTCATTGTTCTGGAGATGAAAACCTACCTTTTGGTTTTCTATTTCATATCACTCAATAATATGAAATGCCAGCTTGTCTTGCTGACTCTTAGCCCCTTTTGCTTCAGTTACATAAGTGGTTTAAAGACTTATGCAATAAAGTCTGAAAGTCTCAATGATTCTTCATTTATATAATACTAAAGTTTTAGTCAACAACTGACCTTGATTCATTCCAATTATCATTGTATCTGGTTACATTTGCTCTTGGAATTTATTGCTCTTCTTTCATCCATGTTCTGACCAATATTAATCTACTCTGTTTTCCATTTTCTAGGCATCCCACAGAGTTCAGAACATTATTGATATTCTGGATTCATGCATTCTAATTTATTTGAGTTTCTCCTAACTATGACTGCTGACAAAGACTGCTTTATTGTAGAAAAACACTAACTGGAAATGGAAAAGTGCTATTGTTAGACTGTATCAAGAACTCCTCTCCATCTCTCCACAAAGCCAAGTTTTTTAAAGAAATAATTTAATGTTATACTCTACTTTTAATTAAGAGTTCAACAGTAATCCACATGGAATTTCTTTTTAAGCTAAATCTCTCTGCAGGTTCTTTTTTTCTATGATACAGGTATAGGGGAAAAAAAATAATTTTCTTTGCTTTCTCCATTTCAAGCAAAAATTCCCATCTATCTCTAATTGATGTTTATTTTCACACATCTCTTATCACCACCAACCTCCAGGCAAATCATGCTCCAGCTGAAATGGTTTCTGTAGGTGTTGTGTTATATCAGTATGACACAGTGATATGAGATGTGCTGGGTATCAGAGCACCAATCCCATGTGGTGCTCCTGCTCTGTTACATCTCATTAATGTAGCAACAGAAAAAGAAAACGTAAATGAAACATTCTGCTAATACATTTTGGGAATCAATGGTCATCCATAACTTCTCTCTTTGTTCTGGGTTTGTTTTTTTTTTAATTCTTCAAATTATTTTTTTATTTTTCTCCTAGTTTCTCACCTTACCAAATGACATTATACACTCCTTGCATTATTAAATATCTACCTGAGACACCTGTGAAGACTTTGTCTTCTTACCTGTCCATACAAAGCTTTTCATTGTTGTGACAGGTTAAAATAGTTAGTAACATCATAAAATGTGAAAATGAACTTTTCTAGCATTGCTGCTGTTGGATTCCCGCACTCAGGATCTGTATTACTTTTTTTTGTTGTTGTTCCAACTGTATAGTCATCCATTTTTACTAAAAAAGGTAAATTTAGAAATCAGCATGGACATTCTTATTAAAATCCCTAATTTGTGAGTAGGTTTATTTTCTCCACAGTAGTTTTTCCTCTACTATATTCCTAAATGTCTTTCCAATGTTAAAAGATTTTCTAGAGAAATGGTTTGACATTTTCTTTGCTATGTACTAAATCAAGAGACCTAAACCCCAAAGAATTCTTTAATGACTGTTTATGTCTGAGAGAAACTAGAGTTAAAGTGCAATTTTTCAAGTAAGCAACACACTGATGCTCAGTAAGTGATACAGATTATTTTAGATGGGAGTAACTGAGCTGGGTAATTCATCTAGCCTACCTGACCTGACAACTCCTTTCATTATTTTAGAACAGTAATTGAAATGCCAGAACGTGTGATGATGATGCCATAAGATGACAATATCAGTCCACTTCAACCAGCCTCTGTGTCCATGCCAATGAGTGATAGAGGCTCACACCTCAGCCACACACAAGGTCCAAACTGGTTATCCTTTCTGCCTTTTCCAGAGGATGAGACAGCTCCAGGGATTAATGTATGACTTCACTTAAACTCCTTTTGTTGCTGGCATAAGCAAAGAAGTGCCCCAGGAATGGTCCTGAAATGGGTTAAGGGCTAAATGTCACCGCTCACACTTTACTGATCCCTTTATTTGGTTTGGTGGCGAGAGCTCTGCTTGCTCAGTGCATCTCTTCTATCCACCCTTCTCCCTTTCCAGACTGGGCCATCCCATCCTGTGGATAGACACAGGACTGGAGGCAAGGCTCCCCCTATTCCCTTAAATTCACTTGCATATCAAGGGGAGGAAAGAAAAGCATTTAGGGCATCTTTCTCCCTCCTCCCTGCCTGCACAGGCTGATGTTTCTGAAAACAGCTGAGAAGAGAGATCTCTGCTTTATAGATTCCAAGTTCACCCTTTCTGATCACCAGCTTTAACATCCTCTACACACCTGAAAATTAGGTTAAAGGAAGTGTTTTGTGCTTCTGCTTTGTCTATCCAAATATTTACTTCCATTTGAATGAGTTCTTAATCCTCACATTAGCAGTTTTCTCTCTCAGGGTCACTTCTTGTTGAAAAATCACCTCCCGTGGTTTTAGATAGAGAAACACAGTGAGGGCCACAACCTAAATATGTACAAATAGTGTATGATATGAAACAGAATTAAAGCAGTAACTAGAAGCACATTAGCCAAGCAGTCACTGTACTGCATTGAAAGCAATGGGAAAAGCAATGGCTGTAGGTAACACACTGCATGTGCTGGAGGGTCTACAGAGATTTCAAAGATCATTAAAAATATAGATAGAAATAGACACTTCAACAACTCTAGATCTAAGATATACCCAAAGATATTTTCACCAAGCAGCACTTCAGCATGAAAATGAAATTTGCTGTTCTAGAGAACTCAAGTATCTCTGGAAGTTCACATTCTATTCCAGAGCATCACACAGCTGTGGAAATTAGAGGGAAAAAAAAAACAAACAACTTGCATCTGATATAAAAATATTATGGAGGTAATAGGGATCAGCTACAGATACGCGTTATGGAGAATCCAAATGATATGGCCCAGCTTGCTGTAAACTCTAAGCAGTACCACGGAGGAAAAATACAACCACAGATATTCAGAATAAACCACACTTAGTGCTGTAAAGTATATTTTAAAGAGAAGAACTGAGATTCAATGTCTCTAGCTACAAACACCTTTAATTAGAAAGCTTATTTCACTTATTGCATATTCAGAGAATCACACACTGGCTTCATGCTGGTTTCATTTTCCAATCTCATAGTGCAGCGGGAGCTACACATAAAATGACAAAAAGTTTTATCAGTGTGCTTTGCTACAATAAGAAATGCACTCTCCACAGTGAGGTGTGGCTCTGGAAATGCTTCCCTACAGAGGGGTTTGAGTGTTGGAGGGAAGTAAAAAGTTAGTGGCTGAAAACTAAGGCTATTCTCTGTCACCAGTGGTCCAGGAGCCTGGACTGGTGGGAAGAAGCAGAGCTCCAGCAAAGGCACAGACAATTCCCTGGCAGTAACAGCAGATGCTTCAATGGGCAGCAGCTCTGGGGACTGGTCAGAAGGCAGATAAGCACAAGTGTATTATTCTACCTCCAAAGTTAGTGAGATGGAGCAACTCCTTTCAATACCAGGTAAGTGGCATCAAGATTCATTAAACGAGTAAGATGATGTTAGGATTAATTTATCTGATCACATATCATACTGTCTGAGCCCTCCCTTTTTCCCCTCCAGCATGAAGGTTAATTTGTATGTGGAACTTTCTACTCCATTTCCCTAGGGATGTAGGTAAAGGAGATAATTACATGCTACATACATTGACTGTCTGCAGTTTTCCTTTACTCTGTTCCAGAGAAATCACTCCACCGGCCACAGAACTACTCCTTGTTCTAGAAAACCCAATCCACTTAACACCACCTCCACTTCAGACAGGTTTCTTTGGTCAATTTCTATTTAAGTCATTAAAAAAGGCAGAAATGTATAGATAGTACTCATTGTCACTCCCTTGAGGCCCCAGATCCATCATTACCATCACTATTTAGACCTGAATAAGGTAAAGGTGAACAGAGATATATGCCAATGAGAGTAGATCACATCAATAGAGAGAAATTGATTTTCTGAAGTCCCATCATAAAGTGATGATGGTTTGGAGGAGGGGGAAAAAATAGCCCCCAAAAAACCCCAAAACATATATACATACATCAGTCTATATTTACAGGCCTCTAATGTATTAGGCTAAATGGGGGAAGAGGATACCTTGTTTTCTGTGTAATTTGAAGGGAGAATAAAAAGAAACGTACATCATCACTTGATTTCCACCATGCTTGTTAAATATTTGAAGCACCCATTGCTGGAAAGGTTCTCCAAAATGAACAGCAAGTTCTTTAACTTTGACAGGCAAAGTCAGTGATTGGCATTTCAAAATAAAAAAGGCTGGAAAGAGTATAAAGCCCAAACAATAAAACTTTCACTTAACACACAGCTTCACATTGACTATATTGTCACAAAGCTCTTCCTCTTCATCAGGGTGAAGTCAGGAAGATTCACTGTCTCCACAGAAGCTTTAGATAATAACATGGAGGAAAAGATGAGAACTTACTCTATTCCTTACTAAGACAATTTTTAGCACTAACTTGTCTCTACCCAGAGGATAATGAAACCTTTGGAATTTTGAGCAAAAAACCCTCTCCCCATTCAATCCATTCTTGTCTTGATTACAGAGCAAAACACGTGTTGCTGGAATATGAAACAAGATGTCCATAAAACAGAAAGAGGGACATGCAATTGTCTGGTATAATTTCTGAATTCCTGCAAATTACAGTTAACTAGACAACAACAATTCCATTTTGTGAGAACTTTCAATGTAACCACAACAAAACGTGGCAAATATTTTCAAAATGTTTTCTGCTTTGCATTGGAACAAAAATCAACCCATTTTAAAATATTGTCACACAAACACAACCAGGCCAAAATGTCCACTTTCTGAATAAAATTTGAGCTTTTCCATTTGGAAAGAGGATACAAGAGTCTCTTAGCTGTTATGAAGCAATTCAAGCCCGTTTCTCATCCCAGAGCAGGGTGGCACTAAATCAGCTTTCCCAAACCCTCTTTTACTCCTTCCATCTTCACTTCACTGAGTTATTGAAATACCTGTCCCCACAAAGCACTACAGCTTCACAGAGACCATATTTGGCAAATAGAAATGCTCTGGTTTAGCCAGCACAACACTGTTCCACTCTTCTAGAAATTTAAGAAAACTGTTGTTATAAAAATGAATAATGAAGGGGAGTAAGCAGAGTTACCTGTGTGTAGAAGCAACATCAGGCTAAGTTCTTCCCTGTAACTGTTTGCTGCTGCCATAATTCTGTCTTAAGTACAAATGACTGCACTGCTTTCAAAGAACTTGCTATAAATGCTATTTGCTGGAGGAGAAGATAAGTGCTAGCAGCTATAATTCAAAAGCTACAAAAGCTGCACACATTCCTTAGCAACACAACAAACCTGAGACAGACCTACACTCACAACAACAACAGAGAGCTGGGATAGTTCAAACTGTTTATTCCTCCAAGAACAGAAAGAAGGGGGAAATATCTGGTACCTCTTCAATGAAACAGGGTGAGCAATCATGTTAGAGAATGCCTTTGGTTTTGACTCAGTTGTTTAGGCTGTGGACAAGGGATTCTATAGAATAAAACTTCTGCAGCTCAGTGAGCATCGTAAGGAGACATTTAAACATGGATGTGAGACATGAAATCATTCCCTCCACACAGCTCCAGGGACAGTCCTGTGTCCAGCTGGGAACATCACACCTTGGCAGAAATGCAGACCAGTTTGGAAGGATGCCAGCACAGAGCAATCAGGATGAACTTGAGTGTGGAAATTTTGCCCCCTGAGGCAAGACGTAAAGAATTGAAAATTTGCTAAGTCAATAAAAAACACAGTTGGAAAATCCTGGAAAAGATAAACTGAGTACAAGTTTTATCTTGATTCCATCTCTCTGTGACCCTGAGTATACTCAGCAGACTGGAATACAAAATAATTGAAAAGGTACAAGAGGATTTTATCCCTGTAGGTCTGAGTTTTACTAGTGAAGTCAGTGTTGACAGTAAAGATTCCTTCCTGACACCTGTCTCAGTGGATCAGAGGATTCACATTTTAAAGCTCTTTGTCCAGATCTGAGCAATATCCTATGCAAATCAGGCAATAATAGACCTTTTTTTCACATTTGTAAACCTGAGATTTCCAATGTACCACCAAAAATATGGTCCCCTTTCTCAAACTCTGTGATCTTACACACATCCCTGCAGAAACAGCCCTAAAGCTCCAATTCAGCTTGCATGTAACTCTCAATAAACCAGTTACAAGTTCTGTAAGACTGAATTGATTTAAATATCCTCTACTGAAATGAATACTAAAACTCGCATCAGTTTGGAAAAGTTCCTTCGAACAAACTATGTATGGAGCCCACAGAATTTTAAGTATAAACAGTTTTTCTAAAGGCCCAACAGAATTATATGTGGCACCTTTTATGTGGATTTCTTGAATCATATTGCATTATAGCTACAAGAAATGGCAGGGTTTTGCCTGCTAAATTTTACAGCTGCATTCAACAACTTACAATATACAGCAAATCCAAGATACCTCACTGACTTGACTTAGCCACAGCTAAGAGAAGTGTAAAAATTCACAGGTGCAAGAAAAAGAAGAAACACAGGACCAAGTCAAAGGAGTCTGCACAAAAGCTTTTACAAGCCACAGAATAAAGGCACTGGTCCAACGCACAAAAGAAACCTTTCTAAGGAGTCACAGGATTTGTCCAGAGCTTTATCATTTTGTAATCTACTAAAATCCTTTTCATGCTGAGCTCTAATGCCCAATGTTATATTTACCTGGCCAACAGATAATACTAAAACACAGGTGAGCTGCTGTGGGCTTCCAGTTCACCACAATCATGCTCCTGACTCTTGACATTATCAGCAGGGCTGGGAGGAAGAGAGAACACTGAGACAAAGCTGTCACACAACAGGCACAGATCTGACTGGAGCACAGGAGCTCTGTCAGAGCTGGACTGGAGGGAATATCAGCACCTCCTTTGCACAGACTTGCTTAGGAGAGCTTGGCAGTCTCAGCTACGATCCCTCCATAATCTGCAGTGTTACTGAAATATCACCAGAGGATATTTCGCTTTCCTTTCATTGCTGTCCTTTGTAGCACAGCTCAGAAAGTATAAATCATAAAGCAGCATGGAAATCACATTTCCTCTCTGCCTCTGGAATGATTTCCTCGTATCTCTTTCTGTTCAGCCTGTGAAACAGCTAATGCTCTTCTCCTGTTTCAGTCCCTTTGTGGATTTTAGGTTACCTGTACTACTGACCTGTTTACAACAAAGTGCCAAACTAAAACATAATGTGGTGACAGGTTCTTGTCAGTCTGAAGAGATTAAAAACAAAACAAACCCTGACCCAAAACATAAAAACAATCTGGGTTTTTTGCCATCCACAAGGCCAATGTTTCAAGTGTGAAATTCAGCCGCTAGTACAAAAAGATGAACAATTTTTTTTTTAAATATTATCTAATATTTAAGCTATTCAACCAAGAAGAAAGCACAAGTCAAATATTGAATATTCCAAGCTAAGAATAAGATGGATGTTTCCAGCCTGAAAATAAGGGACATCATCCACAGTACAAGCACTGAGGAGCCCCCCTGCTGCTTCAGGCACTTCTGCCCTATGCAGCTGTGACTGGCACTCTTTGCTCCCAGCTCCAGGAATGGCCCTCCTTAGTGCTGAGTGACAGAATCACAAGCATTTAGAAAGACAGTCCCACTAATTTTTGCTGTCACACAAAACATCAATGTGAGCATTGGAAATCTTGTAGAATTGGCTACCTCAGTGGTTTATGTATAATCTGTCCAAAGTGGCTCACATGAGCAATTAAATATAATTTTCACTAACACTAAATAATATTCAATATAAAAAATGCCCAAAGTGAGTAAGCACTTAAAATGAAGTAGGAGAAATTCAATATAACAAACTGATCACAGAGTTTTATTTTTAAGAGTGATTAGCAAACACTTGAAGAGAATGATTAAGGAGTAATTTCAAAAGTATTTGAGCATCATTAGCTTGGCGCCCTTCTTGGAGGTGAGAAGGTTTAGGACCATGTTCATGGTGCGAAGGTTGCCTTATGAAGTCAGCAGACACACAATAACTGAAATTAATGGGATTCACAGAGATCCCACCTTTCTTTCCAATGATGGCTTTTATAAAATTTATGATGCAAAAGTATTATCTTTGAAAATGTAGTGCCATAATAAATGTAAGCATATGAAATTTGGAGGGAAACAGGCTATTGCTAGTAGATGTTACGTATCTATTATATCTTGTTACTCCCAAATACAGTTACTCCCTTACTTCTTGCTATAGTCATTTGCAATAAGACCATCAAAAGCATCTTGATAACTGATGTGCAGACCTGTCCTAGATGCAGTGACTCTGGTCTTTAAATTTCACCATGAATTCCTCTACAGGGATTTAATTAGGAGATGTGCTCCAAGGCACTCATTCCACACTTCTGCTAAGATTGACCTTTGATTTGTTGATTTTCGCTTGCTTAAACACATTCTGAAACACATTTTGAAAACTGAATTAATTTTCATTTGCACTTTACCACTTATGTTAAAATGGGCCAGCACTTAACGCTCTTTGTAAAGACTGGTTTCTAAAAAAGAAACTTCTTAAAGTTTAAATCATTCAGTGTAATGTCTGTGAAATGTGCATAAAGATTGTTATTAGGAATCATCGTCTAGGGAAAAATACCAAATACATAAACCCACAAGAATTCACAGTAATTCAAAATACAATTTTCTTCCTGGAGAATCTAATTTTAGCTACTAAAAGACCATCATAGCATTAATACTAATGTTTGCATTGTACATGACCTAAACTGTAGTTTAGAAAAACCCCAGGCAACGACTAAAAAGCTCAATTGCTCTCCTTAGATCAATATGGAAAAAAGCAAAATCGAGTGGAAAAGAAAGCAGGGGGGGGAGATAGAGCTTGTTGTATGTTTTGCCTGCAAACTGAGCTCATGGGGGTTCTTCACTCAGAGCATCCTCCTTCACTAACAGTGGAGATTTTCTCATCTGCTCAGCAGCCTGTAGGGCAGATTTCTCACCCCCTGCAGTGTCCACATATTCCATACACTGTAGTGGAGTGCAGTGGAGCTGGGAAAACACGAGTCTTCCACCTATGCTCTTCTACCATGTTCCCTCCTCAGCAATTAAGGGAGCCGAAACATTGCCCATGACAGAACAAACTTCCCAAGCCCCAAATAACACTTCAGAGAACTCAAAACTTCAGTAACATTTCCCTGGATTTGCATTAACACAACATCAATGGAAGCTTTTATCTGCCACTCACATGCTCATCAGATATTATGACTTAAGGGAGATTTTAGGAGTTACATCTTCGTAAGCAAAATACCCACATTGCTTAGCAAGCACACTACTACTTTTCTTAATAGAAAGTGACTCCTAAAAGTCATAGCTGGAGAGGCAGAGATAGTCTAGTGCCTAATTTTTTAGTACACGCTGTAAGATTTCCTTTGCCTTTGCATGACTGTGCCTGCACAGAGAAACACAAAACAAACACTTTCTCAGACAGGAAAATAAACGAGGACTAATCTCTCAATGGCATTGGGGGGACGTGTGGAATAGCAAGTCCCCATAATTACACACCCCTGTTTCCTGAGCAGTGGGTGCTGCTCTGGTTGCAGACAGCAGGGCAGTTGAAATGTCATGTGTTAGAGATTTTTGTAGGTACCCAGAGCCCATCATTTATAACACAGCATCCCTTTGCTTCCCGTGGTGTCCTGTGTTTGCAGGAGCAGACAATTGCAGCTGGGCATCTGCACCCCTTCAGAGACTGACAGCTTACAGCTCCCCTGCCACAGTCACACCTCTCCATGGGCACAACTGCAGGCTCCTTTAATTGAGCCTAAAACTCTCCACACCCCCCGTCTGCCAAATGACTTTCTCTCCTTGCACAAATCCAGTGGTTCTAAACACCCAGACCATGACAATGTCTGGATTGAGGGGTGCGACAAGTCAATGAGACCTATACATGCAACCACATCTCTTCTGGACGTCTAGTGTTACTTGCAAGAAGTAACTGGGTATGGAACAAAAGGCAATGCCTAAGCTGCAATTAGTGTTTCTGTGTCCCTACCACACCATACCTGCAAGGTGATTCGAGAGAGCTTGATCCTCCAGTGAATAAAGAAGGGGGAAGAGCTATCCCAGCTATGTAACATGCAGATGGAGAGCTCAGTTCAAGCTGTAAACATGATGAAAAGTCTCAATGCTACTCAGCCTGTGAATATTTCAGCACATAACCATAGTTACAATACAACTTTATTTGGGGTGGGAGTGTTACTGTTACACTTACCTTAGGCTAGCATTATTTCCATTATAAATGTATAACACATATAAGCAGTTTTCTCTTTACCTTGTATCCACTTGAAAAATAAACCTGGCATTTTTGTTATTTTATGGATTTTTAAGAGCTAGAATGAGCAGTGTTTACACGAACGGAATATAAAATCAATTCTGTCTTGATTACATTTGACTTCAATGAGTACTAAGTGATGCTTCTTCCATTTAATCAGGGAACAGTGTTGTCGCTACACTATTTGCATTTTAATAAAAATTCTCTCAAGATCCAACCAAAAAAGCAGCAGCACAGTTAAGTGCCTAAACATTAGGAATTCATCTTTCATGATGAATAGTAGGATTTAACTTGTTTAGATGTTACTTTGCTCCTAATTTTTAGACTTATCTAATAAATAAAACCAGGTTGAAAACCACCAAGATTTATATATTCCTTCATAACAATTTAAAATCCCTCCATATGCAGGGGCTTCCTGTTTTCTACAGGTGTTTACACCTCTGCCAGTACACACATATATATGCACAACTCAATGTATTTTGCTGCAGGCCGCAGCCAATGTCCCTGAAGGACTGAATAAAATCCCTTAAAACAGCATCATATTTTATTTGCTACAAAAGTATTACAGGGCATCATTACCCTCTAACATTAATAAAGGATGAAGCATGAATTCATAGAAGGTAATGCCAGACTTATTTTACCTCATGACAAGAATAATATGATTTTTTTCCAGTGTCTAAAAATTTTAAAGTGGGCCAAAAACTAATCCTGATATAATTCCATTAGTTTTAATGGAATTGTGCTAGTGATTAATTTATAGCAACAACTAAATTATGTCACTCTTTCTCATACAGTAGTTGCATTCTGAACAGGTAAAAAAGAAACAGCAGTGAGAGCACAAGCAGCAATGAGTTTCACAACGTGTCTCTCCTGAATTACCTTTTAAATTACAAAGTCATGTTAAAACTGAGAACTGGAAAATTTATATTGCACTGCCCTTTCGTAGCAATCTACAGGTTTGTCGGAAAAACATCCAGAGTTTGTGTCATGATTACAATTCAGACTCTTCAAAAGAAGAATGAAAACGATGCTGACTTCTGGTTGAAAGCAAAGTCAAAGACAGTGAGGAGCTGGGCAATGGATCTGTGAGCATAGGGAGGTTTGGAAGGCCATTTAAGGGCTTGGAGTGCCCATTTCCATTACAATTAGCATTTAGTTCCCCTGGGTAGCTTTGAAAATTTCAGCGTAGGTGTGTACATAAGCTACATTATTACTGAATCCTAAAACAGTTCAAGGAACATTAAATTTTATGTGCCGTGTTCTCAGCCCCACTGAGGTCATTAAAGTGCTGCTGATGGCTATCAAAGGATCTGACGCCGAGTATTCACCTCTCACTCTTTTTTCATCTAGTTTGTACACTTTGGATCAATAGCTTCATTACCAATAATGATCATTTGTAGATTTTTCACAACAACTGCAAATTAATTAGATGTTGCAAGAGTTCCATTGATTCACTTGCATGTCCCAGAGTTACTGATCTGCCACTCCACTGTGGTGCTGCCAGTGGAAGTTGTGGACACTCAGCACAGTGGACTTTCTCCTGCACTGAGCTGCAAATACGGAAATTTCTTGTAATTTAATGGAATGACCATGAGAAGCAAAGACTCCCTTTTGGTTTGTATTTCCACAGATTGCTGCCAGGTAAAGGATAACCACCCCATCAGCCTCACAGCTCTGGCCCTTCACACCAGAGGGAAACAAGCTGAAGAGCTGTCACTTCAGTTTTGCCTCCATGCCTTTACTCCAAAACCAGGCCACAAATACCCCTGCTCTACTGGGAGAAGAGTTGTGGTGTCCTCCTAACCTCGCCCCATGCCCAAAGGATTTGGAGGCATGACTTTGGGAAGGCATCAACCAGAAGCACAACAAATGTCTGTACACAGAAAGGCAGAGCAATGGTGGTACTGTCTGTGAACTGCAGCTGCTCATCAGCACAGAATAAAGGCAGAATAGGTTCCCTGCTCTGTTTTGACCTCACTCCCCAGCCCAGCAGCACCTCTTGGCCCTGCACAGTGCTGCAGGCTCTGTGTTCTATGATCTTTAAGTGCACCAGAGGCGAGGCGAAAGCCTGTGTCTACAAAAAGCTCTGTTAAAATACACTTCCACTCAAAAGCAACACCCCACTGCGGAGGAAGGAATTCAAAACAAGAGGTCAGAGCTGGGAGTTTCTTCTCACTCTTCTCTTCTCAGCCTGACAGCTGTGATTTAGCGTCATTGCTACCACCAAAACATGAACAACTTGTTACAGAAAACAAGCATTTTGCCTCTATGGAAATCTAAACAAGGTGTAACATTTTGTAGTACTAATGCTTCCTTGTTGATAATGTCTTGGGAAAGCATGATTGCTTTGAAAAGATGTTCCTGGCATTAAAATTAGACAGGACCCTAGTCATCATTGCAACTATTTTTACATAAGCTTTGTTTCAGTGGTTAATGATTTCTGATTTTTTCTGAATATGACACCTGTTTAAAACAGCGACATTTAATTTAATCAGTAAGTTCAAGCTCCAAACCTTGTCTTTTTAATTAAACGCCATAGAAAGCCTGTACAAAAAATTACTCATTTGAGCACTAAAAGGAATTTTGGAGCAACTAAAAGTGTGCAAAAAGGCATTTAGTAATAAGATATTTAATATTTTTTTAAAAAAACTTAATAATTTGCATAACTGCCAAGTTTGACCAATAGTAAAGATCCTGTCACAATCGAGTATTAGGAAACAGAAGCTTCCTGATCTGAAGGCAGATACCCCACCCCACAACAACTCAGGATTTCTCCCTGTCAGTACTGCCCCTGATTTGTACACAGCTCTTCAGCCCACACCGATTTCAGATATACCACTTAGAGCTGACACACATCTGGAGATAATTTTACAGCAGTGATAATATGGGACCAATCATTGTATTTCCCCTGCTACAATTGTTCCTTGGAAATTCAGGAAACGGCATCAGAAGGAACCCCAAAAAGAAATGAAATGTGCATTTGTGTTTAGAGCACAAACCACAAGCTAAGTGGGTGTGACACAGATGTGTCCCCACACACTCGATCACACAACATGCTCTGCTCAATGCCCATAGGCAGTAGTGTTTGTCCTTCTTCCTTGTTGCTTTAGCATATGGAACAGATTTTATTTTCCTAATTTTTTATTACAACTATTCCTTCCTCCCTTTGTTTCTTAGCATCTCGCACATAACAAAAGTTAGAACTTCACTTTACTCCATTCATTTGATACATCAAAGCCCATAAAGAATCCCAGATAATCTTTCTGAGAAGGACAAAACAGTGATTGTCACATTCCCAGAGATGCTGGGGAATGCTGCAGACCATTTCTGAACCATGGTCAGTGATATCCTTCACCTCAAAAAGCTGTGACACATCCTTGGAGTATCTACAAGAAACCCTCTGGACAGGGATATCCCTGGACACCTCCAGTGCAGGAGCTTTGCAAACTCATCACAGCACCCAAGATGACCAAAGCAGCTGCCACAGACCTCAGGGTCAACCCTACCACAGGCAGGACTCCCACCACTGTTGTATTTTCACCATCTTCTCTCTTTTTCTGCATCAATCAGACAAATACTGTTCGAAAAAAACCATGAAGCCGTTTTATCCACCATGGAGTTGTGCTCCCCTGAGCCTGCTGCTGATGTTAAAGACCCTGCAGGCTCCTTACCATTCCACTTCTTTCTGCCCTACATGCAGCATTGCCATGGCAACATGTATCTGACGCTCCACAGCCTTCATTTGGATATATCATACCTTGTTTGTTTTTACACTTCTTTCTGCAGCACAGCGAGTTCTTGTAAGTCATTTTGGATGCCATTCCTGAAAGAATGCACACCATGAGCAGAAGATACTGACAGAAGCACTGCATATCTACACTTTCTCTGTTTTTCCCCCCAAAATAGGACTTGACTTGTCTCTGGCTTTATCGTCTTGGTGAATCACCTGCTCCAATTTGCAATATCTCTCCCATGCACAGGTCCAGTCGGTCTATCACCACACAACACATATCAACTCTGCACCAAGAGCTCTCATGTCTTGCAATGATACATAAATGGTTTTTCCTTCCCTGCATACTTGCAAAGTCCATAATCATGCCTGAAATAAATGCCCTCAACTGAGTTTTAATTTGTGCATGCAGAAGAAATGTTACCCAAATTAATAAGAGTAAATTAACTTCAAGTTAAGGTCACTCTTTCTGATTTTTTAACTAGTGTTTTTAAAGCACTGTCTGATAATTGGATATCGATTTCAATGCCCTACAAATTGACCCATCCAATGGTCTTGTCTCTTTCTTGATTCTCTCCCATTAAGGCATTGATGATGATAGTTTTAATTATTTTAGAACATTCTTACTACAGAAGGAAGAGGAGTCACAATCTTTACTGAGCCCTTTTTTCACCGCAGACCAAATCAAAAGGATATAATTACTTCCATGCTGATCAACACATAATGGATTTTACTTTAGTTCCTACCATGAAACCCTTCACTGTAATTAACAGCCCAGAAACTGATGGTATGAAGAATGTGATTCATTGCTGTAAAATCAAATCACTGTTTTATACATCTGTCCCCACTTAACTTCATGGCAGTACCATCATCTCAAGATGAGCCATAATCTTGCACAGAGATGTGAACCAGCAGTGATGTTATAGAGCTCCAAAAACTCAGGTGGGGGCTACTTCATGCTTCAGGTGCTGTTATGTGCACCCAGACCCCCAGACTTACAGTAACTTTTCTTATTCTCTTATTTTCCCAGTGTTTTCATTAGTAAGAGCAAGACAAAGACATGAGCCTAGCACATTAAGAAAGCCCAAAGGGTTAGGGCTTGTGAAGAGGAATTTGGTCCCCACACAGGGGCCTTATTAATACACAGTAGAATTCCCTGCATTTCACTTACACGATGCCAGCACTGAACAGGATTAAGTCTGAAATATGAAGGGCTATTACCAAATAATGTGTCTTGAAAGTCTCAATTCCCTAACATCTGTCATCTTTCCAACTGCTACAGCTACACTGTATTTTTCCTATTTTCTTTCCTTTTTATGATTATATCCTCAGACACCTCCACTGTCTGGCCACTGAATGTTAACTATAATGTGTGTCTGCCACCTCCTCGGGATGCTTATTCAGAATTAGAGGACTGTGGGCATCAAGGGACAATAACCATTTGGCTCACTCCCTGTGCTGAAGAGGGATAAGTATCCTGGATATTGAGGAATCCCAGGATATGGAGGATTTTCAAGTCTTGCTGTTTACAATCCTAACTATTAAGGGTGAGGACCTTGATGATTCCCCTGCCAGGGCAGTTTTTCCCACCTGGCATTTCTGGTGAAACACCATATCAGTTACACCCCTTTTAAGGGCACTGCATTTGTAGTAATTAGATCCTAATATTACCAGACTTTTGGTCAGAAAAAGGTAGTGACATCAAAAAAATTAAGCCCATAAAGAGAATCAGAGGGATGTGAAGGTAAGCAAAATTAGAGGGTAAGAGCACAGATCTCACGGGAAATGAGCAGACCAGGGGTACACTCCCTGTAGCTTGTATGGGAAGTCCAAGACAGTTAAAATGGTAGTAATTCTTCCTACTGGACTCTGAAGAACTAAGATTAGTTGACAGTCCTCAATTACTGCAAAGAAAGAGTCTAAACAAGTTTTTCCCTCCTCATCATTTCCATCCCACAACTCAGGCTGCCTAAGCTGGGCTGACACACCTTTTCTAGCCTTGGTAAGCAGCTCCTCCAGACTCTGTAAAGACCATCACCCAGTGAAGGTTTTCCTACAAGGGAATTGAGCACTTACTCAAGTTCCCCAGAGAGAAGGGCCATCCCATCAAGTCATAGTAGGAGGCACTGTTTTTCCCAGCTCTTTGTGCTTCTGAAAGCTCGACACGCCGACATAACAAAAAGCATGACCTGTGCACACTGAGCAGGATGAACACACAGTTTTCCCACTGCTACCCCATATTAACCATGCCAATTCCTACCGACTGGTAGAGACATAAGATTACCCTTTTAGCTGCAGCACGAAGAAATAAAATATGTTAATTCCCCTAAATTTTTGGGTTTTACCTCACTCTTCACAAACTAAATATTTTAAATTACATGTTATCTATATAAATATATTAAAACTCCAACTTGAATTACAAATCCTACTCTTGCAGGATATTTATAATTTAAATAATAAAAACCCCTGAAACCAGGTTCACTATAATCCCTCTGACAAGCCTAATTTGGAGCAGTGGAGAACACAGTGCTGTAATGGTGATATGAAGCCACTAGGCAGCAGAGGGACCTTTGCAGCGCCACGTAATTGCAATGTTTACCAGAGCCATCCTGATGCAGGGGGGATGGCTCAGGGCAGCTGCCAGGAACATGTAATTAAACACACATTGTTAATCTTATTTCAATATTCTGGAGACAGCAGATTTTCTGTGTGTTCACACAAACACACACATAGTCTGCACAGCAACAATAACGGGCTGTATGTCTGGAGTATACTCTGACAGGGTTTTTATTATAAGGATGTAAAAAGACCCTCTGTAACAGTGAGGACTCCCCTCAGTATGTTCAGAAGATGGAACTGGGAATCACAAACACAAAGTCTGAGTTGGCCTTTGCCACATGACATCTGTCTCCCTGATCTTTAAAGCAGGGATAACTTTGCTCAGGTAGAGATCATGTAGTTCACGGCAGACAGCTTTAGGCATCGACACAGTCACTAATCTCCATAGGTTCCCCAGGCACTCAGAGAAAAGCCAGACCCTCCAGAGGATAATTCAAAGGAAGAGTCTGAGCTGTAATTTCATCTTCAAGGTCCTTTTTTGCAGCTACCAAGAGCTTAGGGGGTCCAGCATCCTGGGGCAGGTGACCCAGCCCATGTCACAGCAGAGGCACTGCAAATACCCTCTGGCAGAACTAACTTCCTTTCTCACCTGTAGATGTCAGATGTTACTTTTAAAAAAACAACAAACAGAAAGAAGCAAAATTCCACACGTTTCTGCTCTGTCTGGAGTTACTGATGCACTCGAGTACCTGCCAACCTCGCCAGCAGCCCTATCTTTGAGCAGTGCACTTGGACAGGCAATGAATCAGTACCATGTTGCCAGGCTGGCAATTTGCTCCCAGGGAAAGGGGGAGGTGTTTTTCCATCTTTGCCACAGCTGGGTTGAATGTAAAGAGACCCATAAGAGTTCAGCCAACATGAAACACACACTTTACTATTACAGTCTGATCCCATTTTGCAGTTGCAATTGCCACAGGCACACACGGTGTGTCTATGGCAGACAAACCTACTTTGGTCATTCCACCAAGTCTGCAGTTACACCTCTCAGCACAAACACACCAGGGGCGGAGCACCTACTCCAGTTCTTTGCTATTTTTCCATCCCCTGGACATCTGTCACACCGAGTGAATGTGATACTTGCATTTCTAAACATCTACACTTGAATTGTACCCAGGATGAAACAATTTCATATATTTTTGTCCAAGTTTGTTTACTTGTCCTTAGCCTAAATGTGTTGCATCAACATATTGCAAAATACTGGGATGACACAATACATGACTAAAACCAGAGAAAAACCCTTTATATATCGCAGGAAATATATCTACCAGAGGAAATCCAATTTTAAACTAGTTCAAATCTGAAGCAAGATTTACTAATTCACACTGGAATTTTACTTCCAGACTGGAAATAGGAACAAACATCAAACAGACTAAAAAATGTCTTGGGAGACCTTCTGTTACTGGTTCATTTTGTTCCAGGAAAGAGCTACAAACCTGTTAGACAGCAAAGAACAAAAAGTTCATCAAGGGTAGTCTCTGGAGGACAAGATGTTGTAGGGACAGCCAAGCACACAGCAAGGTTCAGAAAAATGCTGCTATGCAGCCACAGTATTTTGGTCACAAAGAAAAAATGCTAAAGAAAATGAAACTATTAAAAGTGTCCTGATTAAGTGAATAGATGGCCCCAGACAGCTTTGCATTATAAACATTAATTGCACATTAGCTCAACTAATTAAAAAATAAATACTGTACACGGCAGGAAGCTCCTTCTTACAGCAACTTCTGTCTTGGGAAATGAGCCAGTTCTTTTAAAAAAAAAACCAAAAACACAAGCCCTGGAGTGTCAGTGAAATGCCTGTTTCAGCAAGGGACACCGAGAACACCACGGAGCAGATTTTACCGCTGTGCCAACTGCACAGAGCCAAAGTGGCAGCGAACACCAGGAAACACTGAAAGGACCTCTTCATTCCCTCTTGCAGCCCAACCCAACTGAAAGCCTCAGACACCATGAATGAAACAACATGAAAGCAACAAATAATTCACTTCTTGACTTTGGCAGAGGGTCAGAGTTGAGGCTTTGGGGAGCCAATGGAGGGGGAATGTTGCTCTTTTCCAGGCACTGCACGACAGAAATGCTGGAAACTGGGGCAAAACCCAGCCTTGTGCAAGTGCCTCAACTCCTCCCAACAAGGAGAGTGCCAAAACTGCCCAGAGCTGCCTCAGGGCTGTGTTGTACCCAAACCTCTTCCAGTTTTCTCCCAGATCCACACTGACTTGCCTCAAGACATGCCCCCAGCAGGACCCAGCCCCACCACTTGCAGCTTTCACCAGCAAGCTCAGAGCTTGCTCGGGGCATGCTGCATGGCAGGAGGGTGTTGGCATGCCCTTCTAGCTCTCTCTTAAGTGGTTTCCAAGGAACTGAGCAAGAATGGGAGATATTTAGGCTCTTGCAGCACAGTGGAGGACAAAACTGAAGGATTTTAATGACCTAGTCTGACTTTGGGAGATGCTCATAAGCACTTTGATGCAGAAAGATGCAATAAAAAAGGAAAAAAATAATAAACTAAAATTCCCCCCACACCCTGCTGCACCTCTCCAGAGCAAAGCCTACCTGGCAGAAGCCAGGCTAGCACACCGATCGCTTAAATCCCCTGCCAGTGCTCAAGACACGGGGTAATTCTGCATCTAACAAGCATTACTAACCAGATTCGTGCTTGCTGACAGATGTATCTTCTTAGCAAACACCCATCTGTAAGAAGGAGAGATTAAATGTATTTTCAGACGTGAATATTAGTTTTCTATACCTGTGTACACACAGATAGAGCATTTGCTTTCTTAGGTAGAGAAGCACAGACACTTTCATGAGGATGACACTAAGCAGTTAATGCAATACTAGATAAAAATCAAGATGCCACATCAATTTGTGTGAAAAGAGTTGTACTGATATATCTGGGTTCACATCCAAGCTCTGCCATAGACTAGCTACATAACCCCAGGCAAGGCAGCTCCTTTCTCTACTCCTCAGATCCAGAAAAAGTCATTTTTCTTCTGTCTTTTATCTGTTCTCCATTTAGCTCTTTGGGGAAGCCACTTTTGCAATCAGCCTTTGTGCAACACTGAACACATATAAGATCCAGTCTCAATTTAAACACTACTGTAATGCAGATAACAATCATCATTAAACCATTAATTCACTTAACAGTCTTTTCCTCTCTTTATGCAAACACACTTCTGAGTTGGAAGACATTTCTTTCAGCAGGGAGGTAAATTTGTACTCTCTTGTAAGTAGAAAGATCATGTGCCAGTGTATTCATAATATTGAGTAATAATAATAAATTACTATTTGTAAATCTCTTGACAAGCACCACAAATCTTCCCTGCAAGTCATGCCACATCTTAACAGCCAGTTCTGTTCAGGGAGCTTGGAGCAATTACAGAGCTAGCTTGGATGCCATTTAGGTTTCACTGATAATCAAAGACTCCTATCTAAACACACTAACTGCAGCATCACTTCCATTGTGCATGTTATCAAATATGCATGAATCTCCTCTCTGTGGGAATAGCTGCTGTGGACAGGGCACCTTGTAACACTGCAATGCATCTGGTGGCAGCTGCCAGAGTTGTTTCTTGCAGTCAAAACAAATCTGACTATTGTGATTGAGATAATAACAACTGCTAATATTTTATTTTACTGCAATTTGAGGGGATCGGGGAAATCACATCCCCCACCAGAGACTTTATTTCTAGTGGGTAAGAATGTCATATTTACTTTGTGCTAAGCCTGAGGGAACATTTAAGAGCACTGGTAGGGTATACACACATCTCCAGAAAGCCCAGGGTTGGTCCACATTGCATGGAGAAGCCATACAAAGTAGCTCCACCATGTGTAGTCTTGGGAACTAGCACTCAGCTCTGCTGGCAGAGCAATATATCCTAATAGAAACCAGGTCACCAGGAGAAAGAGGAGCCATGCTTAGCACTGCAACTTCCCTGGACACAACAATCCCTACAGAGCATCCTCCTGAGACAGCTGAGTACACATGGGGGGCTCTGACACAGGCAGCTGGTGCCAGCCTAACAGCACAGCCCACAAAAACAGAGGCAGAACCTTCTCTTAAACTGTCTCACCAGTTTATACATCACTTACAAACATACAACCAACTCTGCATTGGCTTGGTGTAGCCATCACCTCATTATCCCTGTTACAGCTCCAATACAGCTACAGGTGAGCAATTTAAAGAGCATCATGAAGCTCAGGCTTCCCTCCACTTCCTATGAGCTCAGTGTTGTATTATTGGTATAATTTCTCCTTTCTTGGTTTTGTCTCAATGTCACTGCACTTTAAAAAACACTTTTTTATATCTTGCTATTTGCTCCTTGTTCAAAGCCAAGCTCTGCAAAATCCCTGCTGTTCTCCAGTCACATAGACACATACACACACCAAAAAAGTGTGGTTTACATCATATAATGAGAACAGAAAATAGCCACAATCTGCTCTCCCAGCCCAGCTCCCATAAACATGAAAGTGAGAGGAATTTATTGCTTCTTACACCACCTCCCCAAATCCCTGCCTGCAGCAGCTGCCCTGGCACAGGTGACTGTGGTACCATCAGGCTCACAAAGCGTGTTCTCAGTGGCACGACACAGAGTTAATGCTCTGAGGAGAAGCTCTAGATGTTCCACACACAATAGAGAGCTTCACAATGAAAGCTTTCATGATTAATGGGTACTCTAACACAGTGGGAGTTAAAGACCTTCTACTCTCAGCAGACTCTTAAAGCAGTCTCTGTGCAGAGGAAGGAATGAAGCCAGAACAACGCAGTATTTCTAGTATCTGTTTTATCTTTCAACAGGTTTAGCTAAGTATCTGAAATCCCAATGACATATTAGATCTTTAGGTTAGGCATAGGAGGGGGGGGCAGACAGACTTTCTTCTCAGCAGAAAGTGTTCTTTGTTAGTGGAGTTTTTTTATATTCCAGTTCCATCCTTTGCAAATTCAGGGAAACTTGCATCTCAAGTGAATTCCTGTAATTAGATTTCAAGAACTGGCTGGTACTTAGGTTTCATTTGCAAGTATTATAAAGCATAGAGATGATGATCAGTGTTATCTGTCTTGCAGCTTTAGGGGGGCTCTTTTAATACATTTTGAAGAGGATGAAACCCCACAAAAGGGTAAGGACAGTAGATATGGTAACAAAACACTGTCTTAGCTCACTGCATGTGGGTGCACCAGAAGGAGGCACAAAGCACTGCCACGGCCTCTTCTGCAACTAGAGGTGGGTATATGGAAGGTTGACAAGCTGCAGACTGAAAGCTCACCATCGTAAGGAAAGGACAAGACATTCACTAGATCAGATCACCTACTTGCACCCACATCCCGCACCTTTCCCTGGGTTCCTCCCAGCCTCCTGCTGCCACCTCTTGCCTCTGCCACCAGCAGCTTATTTCCTGAGCAGTTGTAGGAGCAGCTAGTGGGGTCCAAACAAATTCCCCCATGTGCACCACAGTCACCCCGTCTTTCCCCAGCTCTACCCATCTGATTTGTTTAGATTCTGAGAAAAGCTGACAAAGCAAGCAGCTGTGGCAAGAAACTAATGTGTCCCATGGTATATCTGCCATGGAGTAGGCAGGTAAGGAGGCAAGGGAAGAACTCTTCTGCTTCTTCACTCCTGCCTATGTTTCCAGACAGCTAACTCACTGCTTCCTCTGCTGCCATCCTCTATGTACTTATATTTATTCCCTTTGTACCCATCAGTTCGTTTCACGTTCATGCCCAGTTTTGCTCAGGTCCCACCCAATGCTCCTAGGAGATTTCAGATCCCAGCCTCGGACTGTACAGGTTAAAGATGACTATTGTGAGACACTGAGTGTTGATCCTCCCTGTTCTTCTGGAGGAACCATCAAAACCAAGTGCTTGACTGAATCAAAATCAAAGCCAAATTGAATACATACCTGGACCTCTGGCCCACTGACACCCAAGACTGTGCTAAGACAGTAACACCTTTCTTAGCCTTTCATTCATGCCAAGGGAAAAGAGTTAATGTCAGCTATTTAAAAATTATTACCATTCATAACAGTACACTTCGCAAAGACAAATAATGCTAACGCTGCTGAAAGAGCATTGATTCCATAAAATGATCAGAAGGGAGTGCTTAATTATTTCCTGGGGAAAGAAAAAAACATGGCAATACCACAGATCTCCATTACATAAGATCATTTTTAAGAACAAAAGCCTTCATGTCAATTCTAGCTCTTCCTTCTTTCACAGCCCGATCCATATTCTTTAGTCAGTTTGTTACAGCTTCTCATAAATCTCTTTTGAATTTAATGCAAACTACCCTTTTTTATTAAGCATTTTAATTCTGATGTGGGTTCTGTATTCTCCAAGGCAAGCATATGCATGAACTGCAGCGTGTGTCTCCTGGGTGATTGCAATAATGGCTTTAACACACACTAGAGTGATAACCACAGCAATAATTCCAGTTTATGATTTGACCCCAAGTTACTCTTTTTCTATGCAAATCTTCATGTTACTCTGTACGTCGATGTTAAATTTGCTTCTTTTGAGTAAACATGGAAAATTTCAAGAAATATGTTTTAAAGAGCAGAGAAGACTAATTAATAAAGGGATAGGGGGAACGTGTTTGAGAATAAACCTGCATTAGTGGGCCATCTTGGTCCACCCAGCAATCCTGCAGGATCCAGCCTGTGTCTAAGCACAAAGAGTTGGTCAGAAGTGCACACAGATGTTGAGTACAGTTTCTTTCAGACAGGCTGTGCTGCTCCACAAAGTAAAATACACAGCCTGGGCAGAGTTAGATGTCTCCATTCTCAGAGCAATTTAATTAAAAATCGCCAAGTAGCTACAGAACAAGAATCTCCTTGTTTCAGGATCAGCACAGGAATTCATAGGAACGGCCAACTCACCACACAAAGGAGAAGAGATACAGTTTGCAGTGTCGCTTTGTCTGATTTTTGGAAAGTATCAGCAGTTAGGAGGTCACCAATATCTGGGTTGGGGTGATGGTGGTGAAGGGAGGGGTGGGTGTGCTTTGGGAAAGGTGCAAGATTAGGGCAACCAGCACCTTGGGTTTAGCACAGTACTACACAAATGTAATAAGGTCTATAACTTGAACAAACAGCTAAAAACAAAAATAGTCTCATTATAAAACCATGTCAGGTCAGTCCTTTTACAAGTAATTACAAAAAAGATGTTCTCCCCAAAAAGGAGAGAAAATCACAGCACAAATCAATATGAGGAGCTCCTTGAACACCAATATATGAAGTACAAAAGAACAAAATAAAAACCCCCTCCAATTTGTGATTTATGCAGAGAGAACTCATACTGCCAGAATTAAATTGCCCTTGCTATTGCTAAGAATCCATGGATGACAAAATCTGAACTCTGAAAAGATGCATCCAACACAGAGAATTCTGTACTAGAGCTCATCTGTGTGATAAGGAGTAAATTGATCACAAAAAAAAGGTATTATCCAAAGAAATGATCATTACTTGATTGCACTTATCAAGTGCAAACAGAAAACTTTTTACTTTGCCAAAACCGCCATTGTACATGCTTGCTGCTCAAAAAGAATCAATTTCATGAAGCCAGGAGAGGAGAAAAGGGAACAGAAGAGCCAAACCAGCTGGGAGAAAGAATTTTATAAGAAAAATGTTACAATAATTGGGAACAGCTTAAGAAAATTTTTCTGAAGGTCCAGAAAAACCACAGTCTGAGTCAAAGAAAGCTCAAACACCAAGTTGGCTTACGGAGAAGTGGAAGAAGGCATAAAACACACATATAATAAATGCATGAAAGCAAATGTTTTAGTTTTAACACAAATCAGAATACAGAAAATGCCAAAAATATTAAGGAAAGCCATAAATTTCTTCTTTTATCTGTGTTTTAAAAAATAATTAAAAAAAAGAAGGTAAGGAATTTTTAGATATAACAGGAGTATAAAGGAACTGTACAGTGATACTCTTCATACAGAGATTGAAGTGTCAGATGGTCAAAAGCTACACAGAAAAGTAAAATGTTTTCAGTATGACAGTACCAGCAACAATAACAGCCTTAAAGGTGTTGGTAAATGTTGGGGAAAGGTTTCTTTGAACATTTACATTACACAGGGAAGACTTTCTAGACATAAGCAGTGTAAATTGACTTTCTAGGACACATATCCTCGCTACTGGCCTATGGTTGATTCTTCACCAGACACGTGTTATGAAACCAAAAGAGTTTTCACATAATCTAAATAGAGTTTATTTTCTCTCTCATTCAGCAAATACTTCTATATTTCTGGTACACTCAGTTGCCTAATTTTGGCACGGGTTTTCTGTTGCTGCTTTCATAAATAGATACAGACACATGAGGAAGCACCAGACTAACACACAAAAGAGCATCCTTTTATCCTCAGTGTCATGGGATACTTTGAACAACATCCCCCTTCTCTTTGTACTTCTCCATCTAAAAAATGGCTATATGAACCAATGCTGTGAGAACCTCCAATGAGAAACCATGAGCAGAGTCAATAGTGGGGACCCAGGCAGAAAGTCATTAGCCTTTCAGAGCTCCTTTCTCCAGTTACCACTGAGTTTTTCAGGATTCCTTTCATATTGAAGATGGACAAACACATGAATAGAAGATTTGAGCTTTTCTTGTGTGCTCACTAAAGACTGGTTTTTGAAATGAGTGTGTTTCCTACTGAAGGGTTCTGGAGAACCTGCCAGCCTGAGCAGCTGCTGCTGTGATGATTTCAGACCAGGAAGCCTACTGAGGATTTGATCAATACCTGGGATTGCATCAACTAAGAACTTCTCTTTTACAATAAACTCATGCAGCTCCCCAGGTGGAGTTAACTCAGTTTTGCAACTCAAACTGTATCCAGAAGATCTGACGCTAATGGAATTATTGCACCATTCACTGGAGAGCCCCACTTCCCCTCCTCTCAAAGCTACCATTTTTCCATCATTGCTAAATACTACCTGTCAAGAGTTGCTTTTGATTGAGATGCGGAGGCATCAATAAAATAATTGCTGATGTCAGATAGCATTCTTTGCTTAGTGTTCATTCCCATGTATGACTTAATTAACAATGCCTTCACAGCAGAATAAATCAGCTCTTTTTTTATTTACCTGATGTCTTCAGACAATTTCATGGCTGTGACATGGGGGGGGGGGTCCTTTATTATTTCTTCCAGAGCATTAGGCATGGACTCAGTTTGAGACTGAGACCCCCAAATGCAGAGGAATGGAGAGGCAGATGGTGTTTGAGCCAGTGTGCATTTAGGGAGGCTTGAGAGATATGGCTTATGTGACAAAGGAATTAGAAAACAACTTCTAATAAGTGCCACAGCACAGAGAAAGAGAATAAAACGTAGGAAATTAGATAATGTAATAGCATTAGTGGCATACAAAAGAGAGTCAAGACCGACGTACGAACCACCTCTTATGACAAACTGTTGCACTTTTTTGAGCTGAATGGACAATAAAGTGTGTGCTTTTAAAGTTACACTTAGAAGAACTGGCTAAAGCTTCCCTTTGGCATAAATTCCAATTACAGCAACTGAGGATGCCTGAGGTGGAAAGCAGAGCAAAAAGGAAGCTACACTTCTATGCTCACCTCTGTTCCCACCAGAAGGAGAACAGCAGATTTTCCTCTGCAAAGCACTTCAGCAGTCAGACCATGATCTCACTTACACCCATACAAACTCAGAATGACCCCAGTGAGGTTAACAAATCATCCCAAATTTGTACTGCTGTATGCAAGCCCCACTGCAGGGATTGTGTTACCCTGACCCAGCAGAAACACTTACGCAAATGGCTGATACTGCAAGGCAGAGCTTTTCCCCAACATGCACACAGAGTGTCAAGGCAAGACAGCACAGTTATGGTGAAATTTGCTGCTCAATTTCTTATTTCAAAATGCAGCTTAAACCAGTGGCTCTAGACAACAGAAGAGATAATCGAAAGGCAACTAATTGCCTAAGCAGAGCATCTCACAAGGTATGACAGAATGAAATCCATGTGCCAGTAAAAGACCCAGGCAGAAGCTGTTCTAAGAGGAAAGCATTATTGTTTAGGCACGACCCAGACAGTATTAACAAGCAGTCACAGCACGATTTCTCATTATTTACAAGAAAATGGAAGTGTTGTCATCATTTCTCAATGATAAATAAAATATACTGAAGCAGAAAGACAAGTTTAAGACTAGATTCCATGTTAAGCAGTGTAAGTACTGCACAGCCTTCATCTGAACAGTTGATTGGTAAAAGCTACATTTGAAAAACAAATACTACATTTTTGAAGCCCTTATCTCATCCATACTTTCATCTCACATTGGAAAGGATGAAGATTTAAGCCACAGAGAGTGTACAGACATCTTTCCAATAAGCCTGAGTTCAAGGATCTCTGCGCAGCTTCAAAAATACACTGAGAACCACCTTTATCTACTCCTTTCATGCCCCTCGGGAGCAGAGGCTGCTCAGAACACCTTGTTCCTCCCTACAGAGCTGAAAAGTCACCCATATTTTCCCTATTTGTGCCATGCCTGTCAGTGATTCAGTGGACTACACCAACCTTGATATGACCCATTTAATTTCATCCATTTCCCGTAGAAACCTCTCAGAGTCCAGAAAAAACCCAGAGAAGGCAAGATCTTTATCATCTACCAAAACTTCTTACAATGTCGTTCTCTAAATTAGAAAAGAGCTTCTCTCTTTGAGTGTCCAGTTCAAATCCAGCAATGAAATCCTGAGGCCCCATAGAAGTTGGTAGAGAGGATTTTAATTGAAGACATGCTAATATCCAAGCAAGCCAGTACTCCTAAAAATAACCCATGGGAGTGTTGTTGGGCTAATTTGGGTCTGTGACTAACACGTTATAGTCACTTCTCATACTTCACAAGCTCCCAAGTCTACACATCATATAGGGCTACAGCAAAGTCTAAACAACTTTCAACAGGTTCATTTACCTTCTTTAGGAAATCCAGACAACTGGCTGTACCATGTCAGTGCTCATTTTATTAAAAAAAAAAAAAAAAACCCAAAAAAAAAGCAAGTTTATTGCTTTGGGTAGAGTTTAAAGGCAGCAAAATTGAGTGTTTCTAACAGCTCCATTGTGACAGACACACTGCAAGTCCCTCCCTTTTGTCCTGAGGGCTGCATTCCACTCACATTTGTTAGGAAAACCTGTGATACAATGACACCCTTCTCCATTTTATACCAGGTAATCTCAGTGACAGAAGCATTCATGCTGGCTCTTTGTGAAGCTTCTACAGCCGCTTCTTACCCTACTGCAGCTGAAGGAATTGGGGAGAAACTTCCCAGGCATCCCTGAAACTTTATCAATCCAAGAGAAACTACAACCAGAGCTTGGGTTCATCCTGCCACTTACAGTTTGTCCTATCCAACAGGCTCATTTAACATCAGTGAGTTTGCAGCCTATTAAAGTTAATGAAAAAATAGTTCAGATTTCCAACACATTTTTTTTAGTCTCAATTTACTGCTTCTCTGCAGAACAACTCCTCTCTCCTGATCAGAGGAGCCATGGCCTTTAACTTGAGCCTCCCATCCTGGTCTATATGAGTTATGCTGCTGAAGCCAATTAGGTTATGGCATCAGAGTTCATTTTAAGCATAACCCTTTAAGTGGATTATAGGTCTCCTGCTTGCTACAACCCAAAGTTTTACTTTTGGAAGGAACATTAATTCAAGCCCTGTACATTCAGTTTTAAAGGAAGCCTGAGGGTAGTGCTTTTACTTATTATGACAGGCAGAGTTCTCAGCATCTGTTTAAACAAAACAGAACAAAGGGATTATCTGTTGCCATGCAACCAATAAAAATGATACATTTTTAATAGCTGAGACTAGAAAAAGCAACTGCCATATGGGCTCAGACATTTTCAAAAGGGAAAAAGGGGTTAAATCCCTAAGTCAAGTTAAACCACTTTTCAACAGAGGGGAGGGGGACAAGTCTTTTATTACTATTATAATATGAACTCAGCATGGCTTTCAGCAAATTCTCCCAGCAGGTACTAGAACTGTTGTTCTTACACAAATAGGCTGGATTTTTATTTTCCTGACCTTGCTGTGTTTGTTTTCCCTGTTTCTTTCCATATCATCTAAACACTTGACCTTTCAGTCTGTGGGATGGAAGCTAAAGTACACTTAAGGACAGTCCAGGCCACCTCCTCATGTCAACACCTGCAGGTCTTAGATTTCCATGTGTGTTGGCTCACTCTGACTTGCCTCGGTTAAGGCTGGGAAAATCCAAAACAGAGCTGGAGCAGGATCAATGGAGTCATTTGTTTCCTGTTCATGAAACCATCTGATTATATAGCTTGGGTACAGTGTCTAGAAAATTCCTAAAGGAACAATTTTAAATGAGATGACACACCTGGTGTGGATTGTAAAGCTTTACTGATGCCTGTAGAGCAACACCCATCCAGAACATGGGAATTTGGGTCCTTTGGATATAGGCAATGTTACACAGCACAGGGAATGGCTGAGATTTGCAAGCCCACAAAACACAGTGAATGGAAATGTTAAAAGCTAACATGCTTGAAGTCTTAGCCAGGGGTAACTGTCTTTGGAGCTCTTTCTGAATATTAACCCAACTGGAGAACCAGAAAAAACCTTGAAGCAGCCCATTTTTACAAGATGAAAGTGTTTCCAGGAGAAGGAGAAAAGAAGTGCTGAAGCCCTGGCTGCAAAAATTACTCTCCGGAGGATTTCAGTAGAGGTTTGAAATGTCTGGAAAATTAAACTGTTTAGAAAAGTACAAGACCTCATACTGATATTCTTCTACTGTATGTTCTCTGTAAGAGCTAAATTGCTGTCCTAACAAAGGCTGCAGCCAGTGAGAAGGACCTGACCCCATCCTTCACAAGGTTTTCTTATCCTGTATACATTTAAGCCCTTTAGGGAATGTTAAAAGGGGGGGAAAAAGTTTCATCACCCTTCTGATTTCTGAAAGCAGCTAGCTACAAAACTCTCACAGATCTATTTCTACCTTCTAATAAATAATTTTAAATGCCACTCTCCATCTCAGCAGTGTACATGGTCACAGGACTAACCACTGAATGAAGAACACCCTCTGTTCTTCAAAATCATTCCAACCTCTAATCAGCAGATCGGGTTTTACATTCAAAATAATTGAAAACGAAGCTTCCATAATCTCTTCCTGGGTCTCAGTCAAAGCTGAATGGAGCTGGCAGGAGCTTTGTTTTAAGGTTAGTTTCCTTTGCATCAAGTCCATATTGACTGGCTTTGAACATCCTTTCTCCAGATATCCAGCTCAGGTAGCATCACTTACAAAATGCCTGGACACATTGCAAATCCTTCTCTTGGATTTTATGACACCAGCAAATGCTTGTCTGGAGTTGAAGCCAAATAGCTTTAAGGCTAAGTCATCTTGGCATGTTTTTGTCTTCAGTGCCATAAAAGTTTTGTTTAGAAGCAGTTAACAACACAACAATAGAGGCTCATGTCTCTGCTGTTGTGTTCCTGTTGTTAACCATGTCCCTCGGCGTGAGAGTGATGGATCAAGACCACATGAAATAAAGACTGACATGGCACAAACCATTTAGATCTCAATATGTAATGATACTGACTACAACCAAGCAACAGAGCAAGACCTATTTCTTCTTTTATCATTTGTGTCATATTAAAGGAGTGATCTGTTTTGCTGAAAATTATTTCTTTTTTTTTCAGATCAGTAATCACCACCACCAAGCACATTTTAGCAGCCATGGAAATCATGATACAATTAGGAAATATTGAAGGAACAAATGATTTCTCATTAATACATAATGATCATCATTAATACAAAGGCAATTTAAAGTTAATTTAGAAGAATGGCTACATTAAGATAACTGTTTCTCCAATTAAAGGGCGCAAATGTTCTCCACTGAACCCCCTCTGAGTTATTAAGTTGTTCTCTTTGATGGAACTTCTGCAGAGTTCTGATTTCAAATTTTCCTCTCTTCACTCGTCAAATTACTGAATTTAGTAAAACTCCAAGAATGGTGGAGAACTCAGAAGCATTCGAGTGATGAGCTGTTCTGTCACATTCAGAGCTTGAAATGAGGTGAAAGAAACAATCTGAATATCCTGGAGGTTGTTCCAAGCCCACAAAACCCCAAAAGTCTTTGTCAGGAGAGTCATTCTTCCGCATAAAATGTGACTCAACCATAATTTTTACTGGTTCTAGCAGTTGGCTTCCTTTTGATGCGATTGGGTTCACTGACTGCAGGGTAGAGGACAATATTGACCCTCAACAGAGCACAAAAAATAAGCTATGAGCAGTAGGGTCTATGCAACAATCAATGAACTCTAAAGGAAAAAAACCTGGAAATTGTTTAAAGCTGATAGACAAGAAAAATGTTACCTTTTAATTGTCAGTCATTGCTATAAATGCTAAGAAATTCCCTATGCACAAAGAATATAATAATAGCTTAGCTAAAATCCACAGAATCTTTCTATTGGCAAAAACAGAGGTAGAAGACACTATGCATGGCTTTGGCCATGGTTCCTAAAGCCTGGAATCATTGACCTTAAAGAACATAATCTAAAGGCCACTGGATTTAGGGAAATCTTTCCAATTATTTCTGCACTCTTCCCATTAAGCTTCAAAATGGAGCCTGCATTTATCCTCTCCTGTTTTGCCAATACAGCTAAAAAGGGTCGGCTTGGTATAAATCACTTACAGTTGATCACACTGGCTGCAGTAATATGCCTTCAAAAACCACAAAATAAATGTTTTACACGTATGTGGCGGTGTTTGGGTTTGATTTGTTGATTGGTTTTTAAGGGGGGTTGGTGTATGTGACTTCATGGGGTTTTTTTTCATTTAAGTGCCCCTTCTCAAAAATTCCTCTTCAATATATTTGATAGACTTTTCTGTACAATTTCTTATTTTCATGCAACTTTGTAGAATTCATTAACCATTCCCTAATTAATTTTAAGTGCACTTTTCTCATCAACAGACAGGCAATTGTTCTCTTGTAGAGGCAAAATAAATAAATACATTTTAAAAATCATTCCATTTGCTTTTGGTGTCTACTCATAAACCTCGGGCTCATTGTGGTCCCAGCACAAGAACACGGCCCCGTGTTCGTACATAGATAAAACTTCAGGCTAAGCAGCCACTCAGGTGAGAACTGTGCAAATGTTTTAGTTTGAACACCTGCCCTCTTTGGAGACTTTTCAAAGCCTTTCTTCAATTTATTAGTGGCTGATTCCTGCCAGAGCTTGAAATGCTCTCCCCTGGCAGGCTCTGCGCTCTCTGGCCCGCACAGCACTGAGGTGCAGCGCTCACTGCAGACCAATCCACTTATGCCCTGTGGTTTTAGAGCCTTGGGAACAGAAATGAGCCGCTCGTGCTTTGGAGCCGCGTGCACGTTTCTGCTCCGCACACTTGCTGCTCGTGGGCCACAGGGAGCCTGCAGCAAATACGCCGGAGAATTTGGTGCTAAAATTAGTTTGCATTGTATCAAATCACTTTAGTCTTCTCTTGTGGAAAATTGCTGGATGCTCAGTATGTTTAGAGAGAGGATTTTCGATATTTTGATTTATGGACCCTAAAAAACGTTCCAGTGCAAGATTCACATCTGTGGAATTGCCATAGAAACTTGCTTCTCCTGAACCCCTAAGAAGCAACAGAGAAATCCCAGAAGATCCATAGATCACAGATCGAAAGTGACTTGTTTAAAGCAAAAATAGTAAATTATCTGGGATTATATTTTTTTTTCTCCCTCTTACTACACACAAGTTTTCACACTCACACATCAGAGTTACCAATATAAGAACCCCACCAATTATTAAAATTTCAGTTGGTAACCAAACATTAAACAAAATACTCAGGTTTGTATGGCTCAAAATGATTTTCTCACTCAAACGAAAAATCTGAATGTAAACCAAGGTCTGACAAAGCATAACCAGCAGTGCCCTTCCTGTGTCACCTGGTTCTCAGAAGCCAAAGCATTAACCCAGGAAGCAGATGGACATCCCTGTTGTGCTGAGCCCAGCTGGACCCTGGCCCCAGAGAGGTGAGGATTCACCACAAGAAACAGCCCCACCACCCTGCTAAGCAGCCCAAGTGCCTAATTACAGTCTCACTGCCCTCTGCCCTCTAGCTCAGTCAATACTCCATTGCTTTTACATAACATCACTTGCAAAAAGGGCTGTGTCAGTGTCCATCTCCTTCTCACTTTAGCCATCACCCTGTGGGATAGCTAAGACCTCCAGAGGGAAATTACACAGGTTTGGCCTTCTTTGCACTGAGGAAAGGTACTTAGACTACAGTTTAGTGTCTAGAATGTTCATTTTCCCATTATAGCATTTTTCTCCTCTAAATGTTTGCAACTTCAACAAGCCCAATGATGTTGACCCAAAACTGGTGTTCAGCTCTCTGTCAAGTTCCCTCTCCCCCAGCTCACTCGTCATTACCAATTTCGTATTCCCTGGTACACCACTTATATTTTAAATTCCACATTTACTAAAGCAATCTCAGACTCCTCAGTATAAAGTGGTATATATTTGTAAAACAAGCTCATCTACTGTGCAAAGCCACAGTATTTATAAAAATAATTTAAAAGCCTCCTTTTCCCTTTCTAGATCACTTGACTTTTCCTTTAACAAATGTTATTCCCCTGCTACAGATTAATCACTACAAAGCACCAGAAGTTCTCTGTGTCAATTACCATAATTTGAGCTTAGCAAGAATTGCTACAACCAACAACCCACTGACCCCTTTCATGACAACCACTAAAATCCCATGCTGGAATACTGCAGGGACAGCCTGTTTGACCTACAAACATAGCTCGATTCAGAAAAATAATGTTGATCATGACAATGCTTTGAAGGCGAAATCCAAAGTAGTTAAGGATGTACTTAATGTGTGTTTTTATTTAACTTTTCTCCCCACTCACCCCCTGACCAAAAAAAACATTCAGTTTCTATTTAAGGAGTTTTAGGGATGATACATCACTCACTATAGCCATATGATCTAGTGCTTAATACACCCTCTCTGTATCTTTGTTATTTGAATGTCTTTAGTTTCACTCAGTCTTCATTACTTTGAGGTCCCAGTCCTATCCTGTCCTCCCCATATTCTGACCTGCCTTTGGCCTTCCTAAATTACCCACTATTTCATGTTGCTCTCTAATAAGGAGCATATACATTGCTGAAATATGATATCCTAATGCAGAAACTGGTAAGTTTTTAGAGACAAGAAGAGTGAGAGCCTGATCTGCACCTTCAGTTTATCTGAAGCTCAACAGTGACTGACACAAGGCCTTATTTGTACACAGCACACATGTACATCAGCACTAACACACTTACAACCTACAGGCACCCAGAACCCATTCACCAAACCAACAAACATTTTAGTTCTTGGTGCCATGGGCTCCCAGATACAATGTAATTGTTATAACCATGCAGTTGTCTCCATAACAGCATTTTTAAAGTAATTTAATCTTCAGCTTCCAAAACTGGAATAGCACTATGGTCAACTGCTGCTTCATATGGCCTTCCTTAAACAAGGGGATGGACCCAAAGACCTCTACAGGTCTCTCCCAACCTCCACCATTCTGTAGTTCATTACATACATCTTGTTCTCAGTATGAATCTAAAAGGTGTATTGCTAACCATCCTTTGCACTGCATATAGTCACTTGACACCTAGACCTGGAAAACTGGCTCTGGCAGGCAGGGATGGCAAAGTCAGAAATATTTCTAAACTTTTTCCATCTGAGTTGGTAATGAGAGTGGAACACAAGTAGTTTGCAGGTCAATATGCCCTCACAGGCTTAAGTACCCGTAAAAGTTCCTTCATGCAACACTAAAATACTTAAAAACCTTTTTGTTGTTGTTGTTACTGCTTAGCATGTAAACATCTGTTTGAGGCTGATACTTTACAAAGTGGTGCTTTGGATTTTGTTTTGGTCTGATAGATCAATTTTCTTCCCTCCAAAATCCCTCCTACCAGCAGACAGTCTGTCCTAAGTTTACCCCTTAATTTAGTTCAAACTAGGTCAGATATGCTGAACTGCAGAATTGTAGAGGAAGTCCAGAAGCAAAAATTCACATGGGTTGAAGAGGAGGGAGTGAGAAAGATGTTGTAAGATTTGGCTTTATTTCTCCTTATCCTACTCTGATTTGATTGGTAATAAATTAGTTTTTCCCAAATCAAGTCTGTTTTGCTCATGATGGTACTTAGTGAGTGATCTCTCCCTGTCCTACTCTGGACCCATGAGCCTGTCATTATATTTTGTCTCCTCTGTCCAGTTGAGGAGGGCAGTGACACAGTGGCTTTGGTGGGCACTTTGGTGTCCAGGCTGGGTCAACAACAAGCTACAAATGTTAGTCATAAATGACAAACATCAATTACTGTTGGAGTTGCTGTATATTAAAAGTCTATACTTCTACACTGAACACATTTGCTGAAGTACAGTATTGAAACATAGGAAAAACAAAGAATTTAGGAAGGGAAAAGATCACACTTAATTGTCCATAAAAATTTTAGCCAACTGCAGGTGTACTCAATTAACATCTCATTAAAAAAACCTCTTGAACTTCAAATAAGCCGTCAGTCTTGTATAGTGTAAATGAAGGGTATAATTGATAGCCACAGCAATGCTGGGTTAAGTGCTTTAATAACATTCTGGCTCTCCAGAGAAAGTCAGCTCTGTTTCATCAATATAAAGAATCCACGCCAAAGAAGTTTCATAGTTTAAATGAGTTTTCTGTAGCTGCCGCAGAATAAAAGCAATAAAGTCAGGAGAAAACTCAGCATAATGCAGCATGTGCTTTTCCTGTTTGCTTCTGGAATGTTTTCTTCTATTTAGACTGTTTTCAAAGCAAAAATGCAGCACATATCTTATTTACTTTGATAGGCTAATGGGTACAGATTAGCCATAAAACATAAAATACCAATGCATTTCCAAACACGTGGCCCCAGTTCTGATCTTGCTTATGAGTTTGTCTTTGCCAGAGGCTGATTTAGGATACACTGCTCCTGCTCACCAGCAACTGGCCAGCTCAGGATGCTTATTTCCAGAGCAGGCTGGTCCTGTAGGCAGATATATATTCCCTTCAACAGGATTAGCTCAGAATTGTCAGAGAGCAGTACCTCACGCTCTCTGCTCCATCCAACCAACCCTGAACTTTGGGAAGGTTTGCATACAGAGCAGTGTCATAAATCCAGACTCTTAATACATTGATTGATGAGAGATGGAGGAGAAAAGTATAACAAGCTATTTGATCCGTGGCCCTCTACTCAGTTATTGCTCTGGCCTTTGTACAGCAGAGACTAACCAGGTGCAGCAGCTGTAAAAGAGCATCCATTTTCCATAGGATCGTATTTTCTGTCCTTGAGGGGAAAGGAGAACTGCACAGTTCTGCTGTACTTTGAAGAAGTCAAGTGCCGTCAGCTTTTTGCTCTTCAGTCGATGTTCTCCCCGGTTGTGATTGCTCCTCTACCCCAGAGTTCACAGCAGGATTGTTTCTGGAGCTGCTGGACCTGTCAGTCTGCAGGTCACTGGGTATCTGCACATTACTTCTGAAGTCCCCCAGAAAACATAATTAACAAAAGCAATTCTTCAGTTTAAATTTGGTCTGCATCCTCCCAAAAATACTGGGAGGTCCACAAATTGAGAGAGAGCTTAAAACCAGTGAGCAATACCTGATTTTTCATCCTGGTATCTGCCTCCTTACTAAGTTTCTAATACTATCTGGAAAGTTGTGATTATGCCCTTGGTTTTTGCTTTGTATTCTTTGTATGCTTTTGGCATCTTCAGACTAATTAAACATTTCCACATCCTCTGTCCATCCTTAGGCTTTGTCCTGGCACACACACAATGACCTCCAGACTAGAACTCTCATCATCTCATGCCCTGTGTTTTGCAAGTCCCTTTGACCTTCCTGGATAAAAAACATTTCTTTGATTACAACATTCATTGCTACTTTTCCTCCCCCACCCCTTTGGTTAGTAAAGGGCTACTTTTGGAGTTGCCTGAAATTAATATCTGGTTAATCACAGGGAAGGTTCTCCAGCTCTCTCTCAAGCGGAGACAATACAGTCTTTGCTTTCTGAACAGAGAATCTCAAAGGAATTCCCAACCAAGCAACTCTCAAGATGCATCACTCTTCAAAAGAGGTGGATCCATGCCAGTTCTCTATCCTCTCAATGCTGGGAATGACTGTGAAGATAATTCTGCACTTATTCTATCATGTTTCATGAGCGCACTGGGCTCTGTAGCTGTCTCCAACACAAGCAATTTACTCCTCATATTTTTACGGTCCAAAATGCCACCATCTTATTACTGAAAGTGAAAATATCATCTCTGAGAATTATGTTGTTTCGAGTAAGTAATGCCAAAGTTTAAAATAAATATTTCATCCCCTTGACTTTGCATTTCATAGTGAAATAGACCCACCACAAATAACACTTGTGGAAATAGCAATCCCTGCATTACACTTGCACAGGATACTGAACCAAAAATACATTTCAGCTGCACAAAAAGATCCCCTCATGAAAAATATAAAATATCAAGGTTTCTAATATTCAGTTCCTATGTTATTTTTCTAAAATCCAAGGTTGCAAGTGATAGTTCTTGTGTGTGAAATCATTAAAACCATACAATTAAGTAATTGAAGGAAAAATCCAAGAATACAGTGCATTTTGCACACCTGTGGACTATCACTCATTTTGTTGCAGTGGCTGGCAACAAGCAGTGATCTTGAGTTGTCAGAAAACCTCCCATAATGGGAATAAACTTTGTATCAGTTCCAGACCCCACTAGGAAAGTCAGCACAATAACAGGGCAGCTGCAGGAGATGAGACTCTCAGGAGGCAAAAAGTCTTTGAGCACTTCAGGCACAGCACACAACATCCCCTGCCTGCTCTCCTTTCCATTTCTAGGAGCAAGGATCATCATATGGATAAAAGGCAGTAAGATTTACTGCCTTTGACCAGGTACTTTATCATATTTTGATCATCCTACGGCAGAGAGGAACTGCACCTCAGAAGTGCCAGTCGCATAATGGGAATGAAATTGTGTTCCTTTTAGCTGTGACAACTCCATCTCCTGGGAGACAGGACTAATATTTTTCTGCAGAATGCAGCCTCTCTGTTGTTTTAGGCTTTTAAAAAAAGAAAACAGAAGGGGGGAGTTATATTTGGCATGGCTGGAGTTAACTTACTAGCTTATCTTGTGAGTGTTTGCCCTTTTCAACATTCCTTGATTTATACACTTTCCCCCTCATGTAGCGCAGCTACATAATCTGCTTTACAGGAAGAACCAGTCAGAGCTAAAAGGAAGAGTTTTTTGCAGCACCTCAGCAAAAGCCCAAAGACTGATTCTGAAGCTGCAAGGTTGCACTTGCACACAACCTGCTCAGAAATCTGGAACTGCACTAAAAGGAGAAGTTTTGTGGAAAAAAACTCGACCCAAACCAAACAAATCAGTATTTTAGTTCAAGACAAAAGCCATGTGAGCAGTTTGTTAGATCTGAGGCCTGCCAAGCAATAACTGAGTTGCTTCAGGTTTGCCAACTTGCCGCTGCTGGCACCAGCTGCTTTGCATTCCCCTGGCCCACTGCTGATTCTATCACAGTTAGGATGTTGGGCTTAAAGATGCAGGCAAAGTTTTTGAGATAATTAACTTGATATAAACCCCCTTAATAATCTAAGTCTCATATTGGAAAAAAAAAAAAAAAGGTGGCAAAAGTTCAACAGGAATTCTGGAGATGCAAAATGCAAAGGAAATCTGGTCTTTAATTTTTAATATATGAGAATTGTGATTCAACTCTGCTGCTCAGCCAGAAGTTCAAGGAGATTTAGTACCTACAGTTAAGGCATTGAATCAGTCTTGAAAACCTATCAGTTGAGTCATTTGAAACTGGACTGGAAAAAAAGCATTAGAGGAAAACTGTAGGCAACAATTTTCCAATGGTGAAAAAAAAAAGGGCTGGATTATTATAGCACTCTTAATGCATATAATTTTATATTACCAAGGGATATGGAAAAATCCACTTGAAAGCTCTACCTGGCTGTGACTCCTGAAATTTTACTAACCATAATCTTCTGGGGAAAAAAAAAATTTAAAAATCACATATTTTCCATTTCTTGTGCCAAGACAGTTGTTTTAACCTCAGTCACTCTAACTGTTGGTCACTGATTCTCTCCAAGACTGACACTTCCAAGTTTAAACAAATTGCACTTTTGTACTCTCAAATAATGTTTCCTTAGACAATTAAAAAGGTGGGATCCTGGACCTGGGAAGGAGTCAACACAGAATCCTTCATTAAAATCCCTCTCCATCATTTTACTCTTCAAGTACTCCACAACTTTTTCTGCCACTGTCAAACACCTGCCATGTCTCTTACAGAGTAGGCTGAGCCTTATTAGCTCAGCCTCCTCTGCTGCATTTGAGATAGATAGATAGATAGATAGATAGATAGATAGATAGATAGATAGATAGATAGATAGATAGATGTGGATTAGATATAGATATAATAAATAAACACATTGGACCACCCATCTCAGCCCTTCAATTATCTCAGCCTTCTGCTTTCCCCATAATGCAATTCCAGTTCCAGCATCCAAAGGATGGCTGGGAGATGGGAGAAGACAAGGGAGGTTAGAGAATTAAACACTAGTGGCTTTTAAGCTTCCTAATTAAATGCATAGGGCATTGCATCTGCATAGCTGAATTGAAAGACTTTGGGTCATATGCTTTATTAAAGCCTAAATGAGATCAGTGATGAGTGGCATGTTTTTGACAGACAAGGCTCCTCAGGGTAATCATTAGGTGTGGCCACTGAGAGCAGAACTGAAAGTGTGCCCTTTGTTCCTAGAAAAATACTTAGTGACATTTTCTTCCCTGCTTCTGAATCCCCTTGAAGAAGGATCAGCTGGTTGGCATTAAATGTCACCGCTTGCAATTAAGATCATTTTAACTACAACAGAATTCATTACTGCATTTGAGGCAGTGTCAGTCTTGGGAGACCCTCTAACTTCACCAAAATGACACCCAGGTGAATTATTACCCTTTTAGAGCTCTGTCAGATAGTTGTTAGTACCAGTTTAATGAACAGCTGGACATCACTGCTGAGTGTCGTGTGGGACCACGAAGCCTCTAAGTGGCCCACCCCTTCCAGAAGCCATCTAGAGCTCAGTGTGTCACCAGCACATCAGACTCTTCAGCACAAGATGAGGACAAGCCTGGCACCAGCACACCCTTGACCCTCCCTGCTCCACAATCCTGAGTACAGGAGCCATTCATTAGCCAGACTACAGGCTATTAAACCAGCTCTTAATAACAAAACAAAGCCTTCTGCCTGCAGCTACTCTACAAAAGGTTGAAACGGAGCAGCATGGCATCTGTTTGGCATCAGGAATGATGTTCATCAAGATGCACTGTCACCTGTAAGTCAAATCAGAGCTCTGCATTGCTTTTCACAGTTTTGGGGAGTCACCACACTACTGAGCACAGCTCTAAATTCCCCTGGTTCTCACTACACTAAATGGATAGGAGGAGCAGGGAGGGTTCCTCCAGAGGGCAAAGCAAGCAGGATTCTGATGTGCTTGTGTAGCTGCTCTAATTCAGCCTTTATATGTGATGCTGATACTCCACTTAGAGACCTCAAACCATGACCAACCTCTACTCAGAGCCAGAACTGCCTATTTTCCTTTAATGCCACCTGCCAGGGTGGCATTAAGGCACGAATTTAGCCTTTCCACCCTAAATTATTTCATAGTAACACAAATAGTTGAAGGAGAAGAAGGAGTGTATTCAGTGATAAAGGCACCCACATTTCCTATTTATGCTACACAAGATAACAAAGGAGAACAACTTCTTCAAGGTGATGGTCACCACATTACAATCACTAGGACTTATTTTTTAAAATACTAAATTAATAAGTGTTCTGTCTCTGGCTGTGGAAAGCTTGATATGGCTTTTAAGTTTTCACTTCATAGTCAGAGGATTAAATTCTCTGAACACAGTGTGGTGTAGAAAGAAGTCATCTAGTCCTGGCAGGATCTGAGCAGTCTACAGCATAAACAATCTGTCAACAGATCAAGCCAAGGATTTTGTGATTCACCAAGACTCTCAATAATTAATGGCAATTTAAGTCATCATTCCCATTTTTAAACCCCATCACACATTGAGTTTTATTTTTCTGCATAAAATATGGTTTGAACATTGGGTTTAGCCACTTAAACTCAGAGAAATTAGTACGGGTTCTAAGGAGACTGAAAATGCAAAGTCATTCATCCAGAATGATGTGGCTCATTTCATCTTGTTTTGACCTGTTCCAAGGATCACTGAGCTCAACAAGGGATTGGTCCAGAAAGTTTCCTCTGTTCTGGTTAAATTCCTTTGAAGTCAGTGGGAGTCAGCACACAGACTTGCAGGTACATTTATAACAATAACAACAACAACACAAAAATAGTCAATTCCAGGGACATCAGAAAGGAGAAAAATAAAACTCCTTGTAAAGTAAATGTGTTTATAGTTTATGTATATTACATCCAACTAGTAAGAAACTCTTTACACATTTCCTATGTACACACTCATATAAGTGGATGGATAAAGAAAAAACCTTGTGTGGAATGTTCAAAGGTTCAGCAAACATCTCCTCCAAAAGCTGTTTGCTCACAATACCAAAGAACAGCGAGCTACCAAATGAGACTGTTTGCTGTTCAGCTGTAATCCAGAATCAATGCAGTGGCATTCTTACCCTCAGCTCAGATGGACATCGATCCTACAGTTCTCACCACTGAACAGAGGTCACTAAGAAGGCAGTTTGCCTCTTGTCTCTCCCTTATTTACAGGCCTGTTGAAGTGTTTCAGTTTGACTATAATTAGGAAAGCAGGTATATTACACACTGTCTATTCAAGCTCATCAAGCAAAGCACAGCCATGGACATTATGTCCTTTTCTTACAGCCTTTAAACCCTAGAATTAGAGAAAATTTTGGAGTTCCCAGAGGCTTCTGTGCAGCCAAAGTAATGCCAGTCTATTCCAGAGAGACGCCTGGATAATAGGGAAAGTTTCTTCACTGAAAGGGCTGTCAAGCCCTGGCCATCCAGTGCAGCAGCATGGTCACCATCCCTGGGGGTATTTAAAACATGTGTATGTGGGAATGTGGTTTGCTGATGGACTTGGCAATGTTGGGTTAACAGTTGGACAGGATGATCTGAAAGGTCTTTTCAAACCTAAATGACTCCATGATCCTATTGGTCTGGTTTACCCCAATCCAGACCTCCTATAATGAAAACAGCTGTGTTATCTGAATAAATAAATAAAAAGCCAACAATCACTTCCTTATTTGCAACAGATGTGTCTCTACTTGTGCAAATTTCAAGCTTCCAAGTAAACAAAGAAAAGAGAAGAGAGGTAAGAGCCTGCAAAATTTTCAACATTACTTTACTTGTGAGGAGATACAGATTGCCTGTGCAACTTTGACTGCTTTTTACTGGCTTTGACAGAAAATATATGCCTGGGATAAAATCATGTAACCCAATCCCCTCATTTAAAAGATGGAGAGCACAGTTAGTGCTTCAAAGATATTCATGTGGCTTCCTTCATATACTCTGCCTTCGCCACAGGAGAAGGCAGATTGCTGTAGCCTGTCTACAGAAATAACAAAATGGTCAGAAAGAGCAGAACACTAATTGGGAGGTCAGCCTGGACAGTCAGTCAGAGTCAATAGGAGAGTTAAAAACAAAAATTGAAATAGTGAAAGTTGGCATCTCTGTCAATACTACCAATTACTTCTCATTTCCATAAGCCTTTCCTCCAATTCCATTATGTTATCAGCCAGAGAAAGTGAAATGGATTCTTAGTGAAGCCATCAGTGTTTCTATCTGTGGAACTAATGAAATTACTGATCAATAAGACTGTACAGTGTCTGCCCCCCAACCTCCATCCCTTCTATGTGCCCTGCTCCTATTCACCCAGAGGACAAGGTGACAGGGTTACAAAATGGACGTGAGTGGGACTGTGCAGAGAGGGCTGCTGACCTCCACTGCTCTCGGATCTAAGTCTGCTGACATTACCAGTCCAATCAGCTGCTGATTTTCAGAGAAATATAACAGGAAAATAAGCTACCTGCATTAAGGTCAAGAAGGTTTTGCCTGTGGTTTCAGCAGAAACAAACAAAAAAAAAATCTCCTATTAGATTTTAAAAATGAGCATGCTTCTTGTGGATCGCCTTGTTCTCATGGGAACAGAATGAAAGGGCTTGGAAAAAATCCTTAGCTGAAGCTCTAGAGAATCCCCAAAAAGTCTCACAAGCCTTCCTGATTCATCAGTCCACATATCGAAGGCTATGAAAAACCAAAAACCACACCAAAAATAGCTTTGGCTTTGTCCACCATCTGCCTACACATAACCTTTCCTGTCCTTCCTCCCCACCTCCTTGGTGTGTATTATTGAATTCATACACTCATGTGCAATGCTGTAGCAACATATCAGCATTTACCATGACAGGAGGACAATGATGTTTTGCAAAATGTTATAAACAATGCAGAAATAGTTTTTTCTTGCAGTACATTATATTAGAGAACTGACAGAAATCCCATCAACTCGATTCTTTGATGTGTTGTACACATCAAAACCACAGCACATTGAAAATAAAGAACAGGAATTAGAACACAAAACAGGCATGGTTAATTCTTTCAACTAGAAAAAGATGGTAAACTTTGTCTTCAATGGTACAGTCACGGTTCAAACATAAAACAAACCAAAAAATCCCAACCCTGCCTGTGCATAGAATTGTATGATAATTCATGGGTGCCACTAAACAATTTTTGATTTTTCTCAAGTAGGACTGAAGTCCCTGTCCACAGTGTGAACACCACTCACAAGAAGTCAGAGATTTCCTAACATAAGTACAGAAGAATGGAAATTAGGTGCTTCATGCTGCTTCTGTAATTTAAGATCCCCACACTGATACCACAGGCAGCACACACAGTCACTGTCAGAATTATCAAATCTCTAATCACACTTGCAGCCTTATTTGAACTTCTCTCCTTAACAATTCCCAGCTGAGGATATTACATATCATTTCTCACATGCCATTAGTCAGTTCTGGCCCATGAATCATGCCTTAAGAAATGGCCAGGGTGCAGGAAGATACTCATGTCATCTTCTCAAAAGGAACTGCTGGAATAACAGCAGCATTCATTATAGCAGATGTCACTATTTAGAGCGGGTAAATACATATTCTTAAACATACCAACAGGTTTTTTACTGTAAACGCCTAAGGCATATTACAGTAACCTCATCATAGCACCTGCAGAGGTGAGGCCATGAGACATCCATCACACAGAGCACAGAAGATACTGGAAAGCAGAAATCACTCCTTACACCTATTTCCAGACCCACAGGGAACAAAGAGGCAAGCAACGGGCACGTCCTCCTCTCCTGTTGTAGTTCTGGGTCATTTCCTTGGCACAACCTTCGGGTACCCCCATGATGCCTTTCCCCGCTATTGGGGCTGTTTGCCTGACATGAAGCACATCAGACACCAAGAGCAGCACTTTGACACGTAGCACTTGGGACATTCCAACACCTTTGGTCTCAAGGATTTCGTGCTGAGGACTGTGGGACTGACCCCAGCGGTGTCAGTGAGATCCTGCTGCTGACAGTGGCACCTCTAGGAGCACCTGCTGAAGGGGGGACAGCACTGGCCATGCCACAGAGAAGTCAAATAGCAACATGACACAACTCCAACATAACCTCCCAGAGAACATGCAGGTAAACCCTGCTGCCTAATTCACTTGTGGCAGTTTGCAGGGCAGCAGCTGGGACACGATCAAGCTCACAGAGAAACCCATGCCTTTACTCAGGCACGAGCCCATACTAACTCCATGCAGCGAGCTTCATTTGCATCAGAAGTGAGGACATTCATTTGCATCACCCTCGCTGCATTTTAAAAGCACTTTTCAGGGTAAATTTCACTTCAAAGTTTAGTGCAAATCAAAGCTTCTTGATGTGATTGAGTTCTGTCCCTTTCTCTCACATCCTTCATAGCAAAAGCCCTACATCAAGCCACTTGAAATTTTAACACCACTAGATGCCATTTCTCACCTCATGAGATCAGCTGCATCCTTTACTAAATGTTTGGTTTATATTTACCTCCTGCATGTTGACACTTCATCATGATTTCAGGTAGCAGTGCATTTAAAAGACAACATTATACATCAGACTTTTATCAAGCATGGCCAATTATGCAAATTCCTCCAAAAATTATTTTCATAGAAAAGGAGAATTGATTGCAGAGATTTACCATTTACACAGACAGTGATTTAGGAGGGTATTTCAATTGCTAATATGCTAACAAAGATGTGGGATTTGTTTGTAAACTTCAGGCCTATGAAATTGAATGTCAACACCAGATAATTATCATGTCCTATCCAAAATGCTAAATTTAATCGAAATACTATTTGTAGTAAATCAACAGTTAGCATTAGTCTTAATGAAAGTTGATTATGATGCTGCCTGTATGTAAAAAGTAAGTACCAGTCACACAAGTACCATGTACCTCAAGCAAAAACAATGCATAATTTCTGATTACTGCTTGGCATGAGAAGTTTGACAATAGCATCCCACTTGATTGACTTCCTAGATGTTGGTGCTTAGGGCACAGGTACCAAACTCATTTGGATGGGGGCCAGATTCCATATTTAATTATGGCTTGTAGGCTTAAGCATTAATTCAGGACATCACACACCCTTCAGCTTCTATTCTTCTCAGGTAGAAACTTCACAATAAATTATTAACTCTTTTTTCAGCAACACCCTATGATGTTCCCCTGGAAAATTTTTAACACTACTTTTAAACTTTTTCTTTTTTTGTGTCATCCTTCTCTTTTTTTCCCCATTCTCTTCCATCTTTGTGTCTCTCCTTTGTCTTCCCTTTCTCTCTCCTTGCTTTAATCTTTAGACAACAGTTCTGACATTAGAAATCTGTATGTTGAGGCAATTTCATTTTAAGTGTACTCTGTGCTGCTCTAAGCTGATTTCTCACTCCTTAGACTACCTTAAGTCAGAAGTAGAACAAATCTACCCTTTGCTTTGCACAAAGATCTCCTGTTTAATTTGCTAATCTCTCTCAGGTGTTAAGATCACAAAGAAGCACAGACTAAAGAGGCATAACACAGGAGAAAACATATATCCTGTTTCCATGATTTCCACAACAGTCAAACCCTATTTAAACACAAATACACCTTTCCCGGCATATTCTTATTTCTCTTGATAATTTTGAGTCTCATATTAGGAAAGACTGTTGTTTAAATTGTGAGGAATCACAAATATTTCAGCCAAAACTCAACACATTTTGCTTCTCAAATGCCTTTATAGTGACTTACAGGAATTGCTCTTTCATTGCTCCTCATCCCCATTCTCTTTACAAGGAGATTAGTGGGGGTTGTCTCCTGCATTGGACTGTGAAAAACTTTCAAATCATCCAGCAAAATTTACATTATGCAGGTCTTGATGCGCAGTTTGTGACTCCCAAGAGTTTTCTGGTTTACTCTGCACTCCTGTCAGACCACAGGAACTGAGCCAATCCTAACCTACATAGTTCTTGCCTGAAGTGGATGGGCAGAAACACTCCTTTTGCAAGGCAGCCATTTTACACATGAGAGACAAGGCTGTAAAAATACTTCTTAAATCGTCTCAAATCTTCTGTCCCATCCATGGCTGGAATACCTGGGTACTAATCTACCAGAAGTAAAAAGCAAGGCAAGCTCTAGTGATTCTTACACAGCTCTGCCATCCATCTGAATGCAAAGTATTAAACTCCAGGAATAACTAATAGCTTGCAAATTACTTCAAGGGTAGAGATTGCTGAGTTAGGAAAGTGTAGGGGGGATCATAAGAATGCCTGTGGCTTGCACTGAGAAGTTTCAACATACTGCAGTAATAGACACGGTTTCTTAAATAATTAGATCATAACACATAAACAAGTAGCAGCACTCTAAGGCACCATATTTGCTTTTGTTCTACAATAATAAATACATTTGTCCCTGAAATGAAGAGCCAGAAAACCACTGTGTTATAATTGGTTTCATAAAGATATTTTGGGAAGTAAGAGCATTGTAAGTTTGAACAGAACAAAAAAAAAAAAAAAAAGAAATCAAAGCACTCAGTTCAACAGCTGTATTGTTTATGTCTGCATTAAAAATTGCAAAGAAAATTTCCCTTTGCCTTTATATTGGAGTAATTTTCTGAAAATATGAAGTATCAAGGTGGTCTGTGTTAATCATGTTCTGACCAAGTTTATCAAGTTATTCCCATTACTTACTTAAGTAAATAATTCTACTATCTTTGAAAGTTATCCTTTACAAAATAGAGAAACCCAGTTTTAAAATCAACAAGTCAAAAACTATAAAACTGTTGGGATCAGAGGGGACCTGTATTTTCATCCTGCCTTTATGGCTAACAAATCCATCTCACCTGCTGAGACCACTGTGAGGTCTCGTGACTGGGACACGCAAACCACTTTGGGTTGCAGTTGTTTTCAGAGTTACGTGCTCCTCCTTGTTTGTCTCTCCCTTCCCACTCTGCTGGGCCAACATTTGATCCTTGTACCACATCCTAGAAGCTCCCTGTGTATTCCATGTCTGACTGTGTTTGATACAGGCTGCTCTTCCCGCTGTGCACCATAAACAAAGAATCTGCTCATACTCAAAATAGTTTATTCTCCCAGTAGGAACAAGACATAACAGCAAGATGATATTAAAACAGACAGTGTTAACATATGTCTCTAACTTGGAGATTACTGTCTCCTAGGGATAACCAAGGCAGCCTTAATTTTCCAAGCAACCAGAGGAAGTGTGTGAGCATCTAGGACAGCTCCCTCCAGGACTCCCTCGTATCGGGCAAGAAAGCTTTTCTAACCATCTCCCTCTGGAGAGGGATCAACTCCTTTGTAGCTGTGACTGCTCAGGTTTTTCTCCTTCTCAACCAAAGCAGTGGGATCAATTCAACAGAAGGTCAGTCTAGAAACTCAAGGCCTCTCTCTGTTCACAGCAAGCACTTTCCACCTCAGGCACACCTCTCCTTTCCCATCCCATCTCCCAAGAAACCACCTTTAAGTAAACTCATGCAGTAAACGAGCATTCCCTTGGCCAACACAGGATTTCCTAGTTATGACCTACTGTCCCAGAACCAGTCCTGTTCCTCATGCCCATGCTGGAAAGTGTCAAGTCCCAGACTTTCCTCTTTTGTCAATGAGAATACAAAAGAGAAAAGCATGAGGGCTCTCTGTTCCAGATGATGTATTTTAGATACAGACATCAAGCACAAGAAAGCCAAGACAAAGTGACCCATTTTAACAGGATAAACCTGTGCTCCAGCTGCTGGTTTTGTCCCAGTCACCATGGAAGTTACAAAACCAAACGATGGAATACAATGCTATGGGTGCTTTGCACCTACACCAGAGCTCTCTGGTTTGATAATAGCATTGTTCCCATCTCTTTTTTTTTTCCCAAAAAGATTTTAGTACCCTGTAATATCTGACTTCTCCTTTCAGTCTGCGTATCATCTTTGTGAATTATGCGTGCATATTCCAGCACATAAGGGAAAAAAAATTGCCTTCTGTTTGCCCTCAGGCTATTTACAGGTCAATTTTAATGATGGACATGAGAACTAAGATTTTGCCGGAGGGTTAGAGTTCCCAACTCCATCTGACTTCCAGGCAGTCCCTAAACCCTTTGAAATTTGCAGCAGTTACCATTTCAAATAGTGTTTCTAATACGCTTTAAACAAAAGAAATCATACAAAAATCCTCAAAACTAAACCAAGACTGTGTCAAACAATTTATGCAATTCTTAAAAAATGAAAACCCAGTGAAAATATGAATAATTGAATAGGACTCTGTTTCCTAAAGTCTCTTGGAATATTTCCTTTGTCTGAGACTCCCCGGGGCCTGTGCTACTGAAAACACTGTCAGTTAAAGCACTTCCATTTCCATGAGCTGCCTCAGAAGTGACTGTATTTTTATTGCTGTTGTCATATACCCTATTCTGAAAGTATCAACTGCTGAGAACTCATCTCCTCAGTGCCACTCAGCGTGGGATTCCTGAAGGGCCACGAGGTAATCCCTCACAGCAGCCAAAGGGGCAACCAACAGCATTAGAACAAGGGGGGAAGCGCCAGTGTGAGCTTCTCTTGTAAGGATTTCCTCCTGAGCACCTGTAAGAACCAGGTGAGAAGGGACCAGCACTGCTTTGGTGCTGAGGCCGAGGAGAAGCTGTTGTAGGCTGGGCTTTAGCAGAGCTCCAGGCAGAAGGAGCATCCCACTGCAGCACAAGGACTTTAAAAACCAGATTCTACCCTCCTATGGAAATTAGATGTAAGAGTCTGAATTACTACTTTGGAATGCCTGTGGCAGTGTGCCACAACACCCATTTGCCTGCTCACCACCCAGCACACAGCCGTGTAACACTTGTACCAAAGCCTAAATTTAAGGTAATATTTCTGGTGAGTAAATCTTCAGCAGGAAATTGTACAAGAATACAACTTCAGTGACCCCCAACCAGCCACACCCTCCTGCTGAAACACACAAAGAAATTCATAAGCTCCCAATTGCATCAGAAGTACCCAGCCTCTTATGCCACTATGACCAAGGCTGTTTGGTACGTGCCGTTTCCACAGACTCCAGCAACAGGGGGAAAAATAATCTCAAAATTGCTCTAGCCCCTCTGGGGAGAGAGATACTGTCAGACAAGGCTTCCCTTTTTCTTTCTTTTTTATATATAGAAAGTATTCCTTTTCTTTTTACCACTCAGTTGTCTTTCCTTGATTAGAAGGGAAAGATTTTCACCATGTGATTTCTGAAACTTAGGAGTTATTACACTCAGCATGATCCACAAGTGCTATACAAGTACAAGTCAAGTACTGGCTGTTCTCTTTTATGATAGTTGAAGATCTGGGCTCCAGGTTTTACATTTGTCACTAAAATAAAAAGTCAAATATTACTGAGCAATTCCTCCTGTAGTCCTGTTTCAAAGGTGACATTTATCTTAGAAATTAATTTTTATTTTAGGGCACAGACTTTCTTCCTAAGGCATTAGTGTTTTCTAAAGGTCTGAATTCTGAAGGATAAGGCCTTTCAGGAGAGGTTTTTGTTTTATGCTGTCTCATCTCTTTTGGTAACAATAACAGTAACTAGAGAGTTGTTTTCTAGCTCTGATTTTGTTTGTTTTAAAAAAGAAACTGTTACCAATATGTCACTGAGACTTCATTTAACAAAGCCCTCAATGAGTATATGTAAGGGGGAGAAGACGAGATTGTAAGAATGAAGAATGTGAAAGAATTGTTATTATGTTGGTGTAAGCAGCTACACATCATTGCTTAGCTTAACAACTGAACTATAAAAAAGAGATAGTTATAGCAATAAACGCATTTTGTGAGACATAATTTTGTGTACCTGAGACACAGCCCTCTTGGGTAGAGCATGAATTTAGATTATGGAAATATTACTTACTCCTGAATACTTCCTAAATGTCTCCAGGAAAACAAAACGTACATCTCTCCAGCAATACTGACAGAGTTATTATTAAATATTATATAGAAGCAGCTGTAAACAACCTACTATGACAGAGTGTGCTGTATATGAAACTGTGCACACATTGCTACAGGGGGAAAAAAACCCAACAATTGAAGGAATACTCTGACATTGTCTACTCCTTATATACCTTAATGAAAAATTTGGCCTCACTGATCTTACAAAGTATTAAAGCATTTAAGAGCATGGCTAACACACTCCTAGGATTCATTGGCTTCCAGGCACACAGTAATGGAGCAGAGTGCCATCAGACCTGAGGAGCTTATAAAAGGCATTTTGCCACCTTTTCCCCTTGCACTGACTGGCACAAGGAGTGGCAATGCTCTCAGGAAGATGTGCCAGATCATGGTTTTATTGCACAAGGTATAGATTAAGGAAAAAACCAATGGACACCAGGAACTCCTCACCAAAAAAAAATCCAACTGTTGCCAGTGGTTTTGTGTACAGCACTTTTTCCTGCGTGAGGCAGAGCTTTCCAGTGGCACTGCCTTCAGGAAGGGGTAAGAAAGAGGGTTAAGCCCTGTCTCTCATAGCTCAGCACTGGGAGCCACACTACTATTCAGAGTGTTATGAAAACTCTGCACCTCTCTGACCCCCTCCCCCTGATTTACACCATGAGAAGCTGATACACATGTACTGTGAGCTGCATTTGCAGGTAACTGTGATTTGCAAGGCAGTAAGAGATCCTGCTGTTTGACAAATTAACTCAGCACTACCCTTTCAATGGCCCCTTTCCCATCTCACACACTCTGAGGACTTGGTCCTTGGTGTTTCTCCACCTCAGCAGCAGAGGCCTCATCCTCGTGCTACTCACCTGCTCTCACCTTGAGAGAAATTTGCAAAGACTGGAAATAAAGACATTCCCTCTCTTCACATCAAGTTTAATTACTCTTGCTCTGCAAATCCCTGCCTAGCTCTCAGATGAAAGTATCATTTCTATACACTAAAAGTTGGAAAACCCCCCCAAGGAATCAGGTGGGGTTTGAATGAAGAGCTCTGCACCCAGAGTTTGATGTTTCTCCTCAGGGAACAGGATCTGCAGTGACACAGGTGAGCCAATGAGCATTGCTCAAATGACACAAAATGCATCCAACTTAGCAGTGAGCCCCTAAGAAAGAATTAGTCAAAGAAGTTGCAAAAAGAAATTAGAATGCATCAGATTATTGCCACCTGTTTGCAACACATTTATGAACAAAAATGAAGTTTTATGAATAAACTGTTCACAAGTTGGCTCCCCATTAATTTTGATAAAACACACTTTCATCTTTTTCCCTTGCAAATCATTTGGACAGATCAACCTTTTCCTTCAACACATTTTGACTTACCAGTAATAAATCCTGAGCAATGAAGCAGTCTTTATGCTAAGAAATCAGTGCCTCTCGTAGCCTATATATAACAATCTAGGTTCCATTTCTTTGCTGAGCACAACCAATTCCATCTCCAGAATGCCATCACTGGTAACAGACATTTAATAGGCTGGGTTTCTCCAATAAGCTATATCTTTGAAATAAATCTTGCTGACTCTAATGCTTATAGAAACACGAGCTGGGTGTGCTTGTGAGACACTTCTAATATCTACATCCCAAAACACCCTTTCCAATTTTGTGGCAAAGAAACCTTCCTGAACAATATTGAACACAGTCAATCAGAGTATTTCATTAAGAAGTCTGTGTCTGGCTGCAGGAAGGCAGCCTGGGTCTCCTCTGACTCTAAAACAGCAGAATGAGCCACAGACTTCATCTCTGTTACCTCTACTTTTAACATTTATGTGTGTCAAGACATAAGACACTCCAGTTTTGTTACAAGGAAATATATGGCAAGTTGAATGAAGCCTTAAAAAAATATTCCTTTATCTATGGACTTTCAATTAAGATCTAAACAAAGGTACCGGGCTTCACTAAATCAGCCTTCCCCCACTGTAGCAAAGTATAAAATATGCAGCTCAGCTTTGTACAGAAATCCACCTCTTTCTGGCTGCACAGGCAGTGACTGGGAGTGAACAAACAGAAATATTCACCCAGCACAGCAGAACCCAAAGTCCAGTGAACTCGGGCTGGGGAAGAGGGAGCCACGTGGGCTCACACATCAGGGTATGGCTGACTCTTACAAGTATGTATCATCTTGCAAGGTATTGAACGTTATTACAAAACTTAATCACACAAGCCCAAAGTTTTATAAATACTTAAAAGATATGAACCTCTTATTGTTAACACTTAAGTCAATAGTTTATGTATCCATCCACCATATTTGCCTTAAGTAACTCATCACAAATGAATAAAGCCCTTCATAAACTCTGAAGTACATATGCTTTCTTACTTTTTAAGCTCCCGTCTAGAATGAATGCTTCAAGTCAATCAGGCTATAAAAAGCAACTGCCTTTCTCCAGCTGCAATACACATTAGATGAAAATGTTCAATTTGCATCAATTATTTTGAACAATAGAAACAAAATCACAATGAAGAGTACTGTCCAAGTAACATTCTGCTCCATTATTTAGGTGGCATTCACCAGGATGGCAATCCAACACTCCTTTCAGGAGTGCCCTAACAAACATTACACCATTATCCACAAAAACAAGCTTAAAACAGTGTCCCCATCTCTAACAATACCACTGGGGATTCTGGTTTGTAGTGCCATTGCTGTATTTAGCACCTAGAATTTCAGATGTGTGTAATAAATTAATTCTCTCTCCTCATGGACAGTAAATATTAGAGTGAAGAACCTTTGGCATAACTCATGCATCTGCTCTGTTTCACAGTGTTTATCAGCATTTCATCTGTTCACCCATATGGGCTGCCTCATTTTTATAAGGAATTACTCAATATTAGAGATTCATGTGCTGGAACATTCCATACACTCTTGATATGATGATTATAATTAGATGTGTGAACCAAATTGATGCTCATGAAACCCTGAGCAAATAGCCCACATAGCCGCACAAGAGCGAGCTTCAAATTTTAATATACCCTAATTTATGTTTGGAGTGCTAAAACACTAATAATACCAAGGAGTAATTGGCTGGCATTTAAAAACCCTATTAAACTAAAATATGTTAGCATAAACCTGTGTTAGCAGGGAATAACCAGTTGTCACCTAGAACACTGCTCCTCTTCCCCCTCCCTCTGTTTTTTACTCTGCTCTGAAAATTCAGGCACCAAACAGATTCACTGTTGGGGAAAATCTTGTCATATTTTTGGCATCTCTGGAAGTGACTTTGGGGTTTTTTTTTTGCCTACACAACCAGTTTCATACTTTCATTACCCAGACATACTTTCAGTGACACTTTTTGAGCTTTCTCACCTAACTGATGGCTCGGAAAAGTCTTTACCTGAAACTACCCACGTAGTCCCTTCCTGAGTGACAAGGTGGCACTGAAATACACGAATGCAGCACCCCAGTCTCACTCCGACCCTTGATGACTCTCCTTCTTGTTCAGTGCGAATAAGAAAACATGTCAAACAGTTTGAGCCAAATTACACAGAAACTCTCGGAGTGCTCACAGGAATCACAGAACACTGACATTCACACAGCACTGAAAATATTTTTCCCTGAAACTTTAGCTGTGTGATTTTAAGTGTAAGAGACTGGAGGGCTTTCCTGGCACTCCCTGCCTTGCAACTCGTGCACAGGCCACCCGCTCCAATCTCCTTAACTCTTACCCAGATCACTCATCATTCTCAATGAAGTATTTCCATGATACCTTGTAGAGAAATTGAATTTCTAGTGCTTTTTTAAAAATAAATAAACAGAACAAAAAAAATCTTATAGGTTTGACTTTTGAAGTTTAGGGAAAACTTTTTTTTCACTCCTTTGAAGCTACTTCAACTCTCAGGATGAGGACTGTGCTTAGATAAATCAAGGGGAGCAATGACTGGACTCAATTCCCCCCTCAAGTACTCCCAATTATGCAAATGAATTCTATGCATGGGATTCATATGTGTTCAGGTATAAAATAGAGCCTACAACCTCGGGAGCTTACATATGTATGAAAGCAAAAGCATGTTCAACTACAGAATGAGCCACTATGGTGTCGTAACATGTAATGCTGATTTTTTTAACAAAGATTAGTATGTAAGTTGAAAGGGAATGTAAATAGTTTAATAAAATTCTCTTTAAAGACATCTACTAAAAGCTAGAGAAGCTTTCTCCAACTGAAATTTAAAGGATAACACAAAAGACAGACATAAGAGATTAATTTTCAAAGATTCAAAATGTCTGCTATTGATTTCCATAAGCAGCTTTCAGACTGGCCACGTTCTTTTATCACACATATTTTCTATTGTCACAGCAGGATCATGACATGTACAAAATTGAATGTTTTTAGCCAGAAAACCCTCCCCACTCACACCCAACTCAATAGTCCCAGTGGCTCCTTGTCAGGCTCTAAATCCAGTAACAACTGGCAGGCAATTGAGGAGCCCCACTGCTAAAAATCAGAGGTGACTCCTGACTGGGTAAAATGGGCTTTTGGTTTCAGTTGCACCACTCAAAACATGTGAGCAGCAAGGGAAAGTGTCCTGTGTGAGGCACAGCAGACAGCTAATTATTGGGTGGGAGACCAACAGTGCCTGTTAAACACCCTGAGAAACTACCCTTTTAATTAAAGCTATTTGAAACATAAACCCCTTCTTTGAATTTTAAGGAAAAGGACTTGTTTGGGTTGTGGGTTGTTTGTTCTTGGGTTTTTGTTGGGCTTTTTTGAGGGGTTTGGGATGGGGTATTTTTTGGGGGGTAGGGGAAGAAGGAGGGTAGTGGGTGGAAATTATCCTCAGTGCTAATTTAGCCAGAAGTCTATCCCCTTCTCTGTTAGTTAGCTCCTGGTTTGGGTAATGAACATATTAATGGGTTTTATTGGCTTGGCAGTGAATCATTGTCTTTTAAAGTTGTAAGAGAGGCAGCTGGTGTCTGCTCTGCAGCGAGGAATTCATCTGTGCATTACCCACAGCATCACACCCCTCTAGTGAGCACCAGCTCCAAACAAACACTACATCAAAGATTGAAGGTAATTTGTGCTACTTCATATTCTTAGTATAAGTTTCCAGCAATTATTTTTGTAGAAAAGAATTAAAGTTTCATAGTAATTAGGCAGGAAGGTTTAGGAATTTGAGTACAGAAAAGAGTATGGGAATCAACAAACTCCCAACCGCGATTATTTTATTATATGAGTATATAATTATATATATATATAAATATTCACAAGAGAATTTAGGTGCTCCTTTTGAATGCATATGTATGTGAGTGCATGTATGATAATATATATATTTTCACAAGAATCTCAGTTTGCAGTATCTTGACAAACCCTTTAAATTTTAATGCTTAATTTCATACTGACATTTTGGTTTCCTGTGAGAGGTTCTGAACGTGACAGGAATTTCGGGAATGTAAAACTGCCAAAAGGCTTTTACCTGCCTGAGAAAGAACTAACAGAGCTATTATTGTCTAATAAACAATATGCCTGTACCCCAGATCGCTCCTCTGAGTGAACTGAGTGTCCCAGAGGATTCTGATTCAACATCATTTTAGATGACATTTGCAATTCTTCTCATCAATGAATTTTTTTTTTTCATCTTAAGCTAGAGATATTTAATTGAATGTAATTAAATCACTCTACAGTCGACACAGGCTTTAACGGCCAAGTGTTCCTTGATGAGGTTCATAGAATAATGTCAGCCAGAAACATGTGAAAAATGCAGTAGGTAACAGCCCCAGCTTTTGTGTACCCATGGCAATGTCCACATCAGCAGGAATTTGGAAAACATTCAGGAACAACATTTTGAAAGATTCGGGTTGTTTTGGTTGCTTGGGGCTATTATTTCCTGCCCAGTTAAGGTGAGACTGATATATATTAAAAACTCTTCTGATTAACATTATTGCAGTATTTATGAACCCACTAAGAACAGCTCCCTTGCAACCTCTTTTATTCAGATTTCAGCTACAGAAGAGTCTTACTAACTTGTACTTTGCTACTCAGTAATCGTCACCAAAAGACTCATGTAATTTTCATTACACTAACTTGATAGCAATCATTTAACACACAAATCTGTCCCCAGTTTTTAAAGGAGAGATGTAAAACCTTAGTGCTGCTGTGGGCTCATACATGTTAACACATCTCCACTTGGTGCCTGATTGGGTGTTGTTTGAGGTCAGGATTTATATTTGATGGAATCGGTGTCATTTAATAGAAAAAGCTGAGCATTTGTACAGAAATAAAGTAGACTCCAATAGCAATAATCTAAACTTAAACCTGCTTTCCAGAGCAACATAGCATTTATTTTGTGTAATATCACTGCTCTTTGGAAGATAACATTGGCTTTTTATCTGCTTTGGATGTATCTAACTTGCTAACTGCATGTTTGGAATATATGCATTTATTCCCTTCCAGACACCCAGGACAGACTGCAAAGCCCATACAAGTGTTCCTGCTGAATTCTTCTGTATATGGATAGAGCCCATCACAATAGCTACAGGAACAAGACTACCAGATGTATAAGTTAGTCACCTTTGAAATATTTTGAGGTCAGCTCAAGAAATAACCAGAATCAGGGTTAACAGTCCCCAGCTTGGTAAATCACTTACAGATTTCACAAGCTTTCCCAAGCCTGCTTGTTATTTTAAATTCTTTTTAGTAAAAGCAGCTCTCCTGTGCTGGTTTTGCTTTATCTTACTTTCCTTGTAGAGCATATTTAGCAGGAGAGACCCTGTAGGCAGGAGGACAAATCATGCAAGCTTGGGGAAAACTGCCTGGTATGAGGACAGTTAGTGCCATAAATACCAGTTTAGTGGCTTTGAATAGAGAACTGCACGAGATACACAGGAAGTTTGGCTTTGTATGACAAATTGCAAGACAGCAGCATATTTTCAACTAAACCACAACATGGTCCTTCACTATATATCAACAAAACTTGAGAGAAGGAGAACATTTGGGATTCTGCTCAGAACTCCCATCCTGGCCATGTCTGGAGGTACCGTATAACAACTCTGAAACTACTCATCTATTCTCAGCTTAAGGCTGTTTTCCTACAACGCAGTTTTTATGGTGGCACTAAAGTCTCCATGTACCAGCAGCTTCCACTACTGTGGAAGTTTTATTATCGAGTGAAAAAAGTGCTGATACACAAAATTACTGTAGGTTTAGCACCTGCTAAATTGGCACTGAGGCAGCTCTGAGCCCACAGACTGCGGAAATTGAGAGGAGGACTCCGAAAAGTTTGACTGATTTAAGCACTGGGCTGATGTCAGCAGTGATAAGCTAATCACAGTTTCCCACTTCCCTATCCAAGAGTGGGTTTGCCTAAATGCATTTCAGACTATAGCTTGGCTGCAGTTTCACTCTCTGTTTCTCTTCAATGGACAAGTACCATTTCTTATGGGCCCTTTCCTAAATCTGACATCAGGAAGTCATTCATGCAAGTATCTAATTTTGTCTATATGGTCTTTTCCTTGTGCTAAAATTATTAATTGTTGGGGCAGTTTCATAATCAAACACTTCAAAAAGCATTCTTTTTCATTAATATGCTGTGAAAAAGGCTGTGACATTATTAAGGAGAAGTGCAAAAACTACACTTTCATTGATTTAATAATGTTTGCTACCACCAGAATCTTAGAGAACTGTTTTTATCACAAGGAACAAACATGAGATATTTCAACAAACTATATGACCAGCTACTTTTAGAGATTTAGTGATTATGTACAAAAAGTCCATCAACTGCAATTACAGGAATGTGCAAAGAGGGTGTAAGTTTTCAAAAATGTCCTTCTAGACAAAGAATTCAAAATATTTGTTATTTCTAAACTTAAAAAAAATCCAATAGCTGTACCTCGTGAAGAACAAACTGACACTTCAGTAAAAATAAATTCCCGGAAAACAGAAATTCACAAATAATAATGTGATCTCAAAATAAACTCACATTGAGCTCATTAAGATCCGCATAACACAGCATAGAAATATTCTTTTTAAAAGCTGAATTTCCTTTAAATGAGTTTAGCAGCACCATAAACAAAAGCCCAGGAATGATCCCTAGGAAAAGGGCCCTAAGAAAGTAAAAAATGCTGGAAGAACTGGCATAGAGCTATTTTAGCAGAACAGAGTCCAAAGTTTGCCCAGCAGGGTCATCAGCTTGGGGGCTGCCCATAAAAACACTCTGTATAAGACCAGCACACGGTCCCCTGGTGTGGGCAGATGGTTTACAGCTGCTGACACCTTCAGGGAGCACCTCTGCTGGCTGCACTTCAGTCTTTGAAGCAGGAGAAATTTGATTCAGCTGGCTCTTATATTGTCTCCTCACTCCCACCCAAAAATTCCCAGGTAATTTTTTAGTAAACTATTTCGCACTGGACCTTTGGAGCAGAAAGTCACCAGGAGGCTTAAGAGGATAAAACAGCAGGACCCTTTCCTTTTTTTAATAATAAACTCTCAGCTCCTTGAAACCATTTTGATACTTAGGCTAAAACTCTTGGGAGAAGATACTCAAATAGTCAGAATTCAAAAAAATAAAATAAAATAAAAAATTAGAGCAGAGTGCAGGAAGAGGTGACATTTATCTCAAAGAGTACCTGCTCTAGCCACGTTGGCCAGAGGGTCCCGGAAGTTTCTGGAGCCTGCCTGGAGCAGTCAGTGTCATGAGATAGGTGTTACTGACACCTTTTTGCACCAGAACCATCTGCAGGGTGCCAGAACTGCTTAGAGGAGAACAGTGTTAGAGCAGCTGGGACACCTTGCCTGTGGGCACAGAGTACTTAGTTCCCAAAAAATCCGTGTTTTCCTGGTGGCACAAAAACTTTATCCCTACTTTAATGATCAGAAATAGAAGCAACACCTGTGGACAGTCTGCTGCAAGACAAAAACACCAAGTATATCAAGGAACCGCCCATCTGTGCCAAGCTATAAAGCAGCACCACCGTCAAAGAAGCGTCTTCCTCAGCCCGAGGCTTCAGCTCGCAGTGTTGGAACTGTCCCTGTAACCTGCACCATCAGGATTTACACAGACAGAACAGACCCCAGTGTTGTTCTCTTGCCATAGCACAGGCACTGAGACTTCCTCCTGCTCTCCACTGGCTCGGGCATTTATCCCAGACAAAGAGACATAGATCAAAACCTGTAAAACCCGTAAGACTAGAGATAGCAGGCACCATACCCATATAATTCTCTGTAAGTGGCAGAGCTGCCAAATCCTACCTAGTACAGTTCCAGTACTGCACTGAGATTAGCATGAGGCTGAGATGCATCTGCATTTTTTGAATTCCTCTTTTTTAAAACCAAACCATAGAGAAAACTTTTTCTAGCTTTATTAAGTAAAATGTAGATGCAGGGAAAATAAAAGTACAGATGCATCATTTGAATACACAAATACACTTTCCACAGAGAACTGTGAATCAGGTTTTTTCTGCTGTTATAATTTACAATTACTTATCACATTAGTTCCTAATTGTCTTTTCAGAGTGCACTCAATTACAAAATTAGAATCCTTATCTTCCTGTAACAGCCACCTTCTAGACAGATCCCCATAAAATGTGCAAATTGACTAGAAGAATATTTTCCTTATACTACTCCTGTTCACAAAAAGGTTGTCCTAAATCAAAGCTTAAGCATGCTTTTGTTTTTCTGGTGAAGAAAGCAAAACCAAGTGCTTTCAGGAAGTGGCTTATTAGCCATTTGCTTATACAGAGACCAGGTGGTGTCATGGATTAGTTCTTTTTCTTATTTCACAAAATCATAATTAATAACTTTACTTTTTAAAGTCCAACCTTTGGCAGCAAGGCATTCTCAATAGCACCTCTTTAACTGACAGCAATCACTTGCTCTGAATGAAGCAGAAAGAAGCAACCATTTCTTATTTCATCCTTTCCTTCTCTCTTTTTAGAAGCAGGTGCAAAGTCTCAGCGTTCTGTTCAGCCTCGTTGTTTGGGGATGTGGTCATCCACCTTGAACAGGCTGAAACAATCAGCAAAAATCTGCTCCTTCTTTGGCTGAAGCATTAATACACACTCCTGCAGCTCACATACCACTGACTCCTGCTGAGCAGAAGGGGAAAACAAAACCACAATAAAATCCCCTCCAAACTTCTGCATGAGGCTGCCCTCCCCCAGCTCATCAAACAGGGTGAAATGCAAAGCCAAGGCTGCCAAGGCCCAGGGCTGAGTGCTTTGCTGTTTTAAACACATCTCAAATGCACTGTACGAATTGTGATAGAGCAAATAAAATCTGAGCACCTTTCAGGTCTGCCAGGATCAAATCTATGTTTCATCCAAAGCAGGAAAACTTTGACATTCTACAAATTCAAGTGGTAATAGCCTGTGAAAAAGGACAGTTAAATATTAATGCTGGTACAAATAACAAGCCCAATCCATTTGGAGTGCCATTTGTTTTCCTGCTCTATGCTCCCTGGCATGTATTTGCATTTTCTGCTTAGAGGAGACCTAAGTAAGGCTTGCCACACCAGCTCCTGGAAGAGTCCCACAGAGCCAAGGATCCATATCTCTATGCTGACATACCTGTGAGCACTCAGACACCAGGAGCTGAGTGCCAACACAGCACCAGAAGCACATAAAAGGATTCTGCACGAGTTGGTTTGATCTCCAAAGAGTACCAATTTCTCAACATCTATTTTTAGTTGCTTGTCTCAAAAGCTTCCCATGGACCAACTGTGTTTTGGGAAATATGTGAATGAAGACAGACAGGTTATTTATGACCTGGTTTAAAGGCATTGGGAGTCTCTTACTGGACTTCATAGTCCTAACAATGGTCTTAACAGCGAAGAACTGATGGAAAGGGATTTTTAGGATGGCACACGTGACTAAGTACATAATTCTGTCAGTGGCACTGTCTGTTGGAAGAAAGGCAGGAGAAAGATGAAGACAGCAGAAATGCACGTCTAAATGAGGAGTAGTGCAATGGGAAGAAGGAAAAAACTTACAGTTTCAGAACAGTCAAATTTTTAGTAGCTTTCAGATTCAAGCAGAGCTCCCCAGGAAAGCAAAGAGTTGTGCAGAGGTAACTCTTCATAACAGAGATATTTAATTCACTTTCCAGCCTTTACTTTCCATGACATTTTGGCAATTTTATAATTTCAAGGTAGCTGCATAATTTTACATACATTTAAAGTAAGTGGTTAATCATTATAAATTCCACTGGTGTTCTCTGTGCTAACAGCAACCATTATTAACCTATTTGACAATATTGTGGATTCCTCTGGCATTAATGTGATTGTAATATGTAAATCCATAAGAATTCAATTGTGAATTACCATTATTCAATGTACTTAGCTTCAATGCATAATTCTGCAATTTGTGCAGAAGGAAATTACATGTTGACTCATGAGACATAACTTTTCAGGGCTTCATAAAACCAAATGTGAACAATTTGTACCTATAATTATATTAAAATGTAAGTGAAATATATAATGCAGATACAACACATTAAAGGAAATATACTACTTGTATCTTTAGCCATGTTGCTTAAAGGAAAATGTTTCATATTAAACTAGCTATTTGCATTAACTACTCACATAACAAAGATTTACTTAAAAGCCAGCAATGTGTCAGCAGAAGTAAAGGCCTTAATCTAAAGTATATTAAGTAAGTTTTGACAATTTGAGTTTTAAATATATTACTTTTTAATCTTACATACAGACCTCCAAGGGCCTGTTGCAGAGGCAGCAGTTGGCTTCAGGGTACACTGGGTGACACCCCAACAAAATCCTTTCCTTCTGGGGGAGCCTTACAAGGGGTGGCTGAGGCCACTTGGCTTGTTCAGCTGGAAAAGAGGAGGCTGAGGTGAAGCCTCATCCCAGTCTGCAGCTTCCTCACAAGGGGAAGATGAGCAGCAGACACTGATTTCTTGTCTCTGGTGATCACTGACAGGACCCAAGGGAGTGGTGGGAAGTTGTGTCAGGGGAGGTTTAGGCTGGATATTCGAAGAAGGTTCTTCACCCAGAGAATGGTTGGGCACTGGACAGGCTCCCCAGGGAAGTGATCACAGCCCCAAGCCTGCCAGAGCTCAAGAAGTTTTTGAACCAGGCTCTTAAGCATATGGTGTGACTTTTGGGATTGCCCTGTGCAGGGCCAGGAATTGGACTTGATGATCCTTGTGGGTCCCTTCCAACTCTGGATATTGTATGATTTTCAAAAACACATCTTTCTTAAAGTCCAAGGGACTTCACAGGACTTGGGCCATGTAGTAGAAGAACCATTTGAATTCCCTCCCAGCCTGACGGGGAGAGAGAACTTAAGAGTTGATCCAGTTATTTCCATGGGCTTTTTATGAAGCTGCTGGAGGAGGTGAGACAATACATTGCATCCAAATGTCAATCATGTTCAAGATTCCATCCTCTGCTCTCAGGAGTGTCATTGAGTTCAAAAAGAGCTCTGAGAAATGATCAGAATTTTATCTTCACACTTTAAAGGGAGTGATCTTTTCGAGTTATTCACTTGAGTAATTTCATTGATGTTTAAATTTAATAGAATTGCTCACATATACATTGGAGGTTTGCAAGTTAGTAGTCAGTAAAAGAAAACTTTTATCAATGAAGTTCAGATAAGGATTCAAGAAAAGAAATTTTTTTGCTCCAGGCTGTGTAGCAACATAAAATTGGGTTGAAAATTTCATGAGAAGGGGCTTTTATGATCAGCTCACTTTAGCCAGAAGTATTGCAAGAGCAATTTTTGATAATGAAGACCAGAGCTGTGAACTGAATATTCTGCTCTTTTGGGCACTAAGTTCATTTGAAATTCTAGAAATAGAGGAAATTTGACAGAAGAGATTCTTGAACTTATCATCTGAGGATTTTTAGGGCCCACTCATGAACTCACTCCAGGTGAAAGTTAAATTTGCATCTGTCAATAACCAAGTTTCAGAAGGTAGAGTTGGTTTTTTAAGTTAAGTATTTTCATCTCTGAACCAGTGAGGACTGAAGCCTGGTCAGGCTCTTCACAGAAAAGCACCATGTTTCCTTAGCTAGTAATGCCCCTTTAGCAATTTCTTCCTTTTTACAGCGTTTATTCAGTTTCCTGCGGTGTTTTGTCAAGCTCTCAGCAGTAGTTGGGGTACACAAAAAAGTGGTGTATCTCTGGTAATGCAGACCCTTGCAGTCAAGGTTGAGGTCCAGGGTGAGAGCACAGCCCAGCATTGCTGTGCACACAAGGCCAGTCCTGCAGTGCTGGAATAGCATCACAGCTCTCGCTCCTTCCATCCTCCTGCTGGCACTGCGTGCTCATGGATCAATACCTGCATCCTACAGGTGACAGAAATCCATGTTGTGCCTTCCTGTCTCTGCATCCAGCCCAGTGATCAACAGAGAGCAGGGACCAGGTAATCTCACTAGAAAAACTGGATACAATTGTGTTCAGTACATTCCTAAATTAATCTGCCAATTCAGGGTAACATTATTTGTGCTGCAGCACATATTCAGCATCCCTACATCTATCAATGCAATTGTAGTGAATGCTAAAACTTACTTTGCCTTTTCTGCAGCAATATTCTGCTTTACTCTGCTCTTTTCTCTTTTCTTTTAATGACTGCAGGGACCTCAGGTGTTCTTCAACCTTTATAGCCAACAAAGCCCCAAGTCTGCAATTGGCTCAAAACCTTTCTGTTGTGCCTGCAGCTACAGCTGTCCAAGTGAGATTTTTGTCATTTTGGACTCAAATTCTTTGAATTATTGATGGCAGAGACAGTCATACAATATTTAGTAGATTTAGCTACCTCCAGACTGTGTAAAGTTTTAATCCTTCCTCCTCCATTTATAGCACACAGACGCACACACGCAAGAAAAAAAATCAAGAGGCTTAATCTTTCTTTAGCTTCAAACTCTGTCTATTAGTTGGCATTGCTGCAGTCTTAGAGCGAGAGGATGGAGCTGTAAAACATATCTTCTTTAGGAAAAAATGTGCTGAAGAGCGCTACCTGCACAACAAAGAATTTGCCATGTCTCAGAAACAGAAGGCTAAGAAATTCCCCAGAGAGAGAGTGGGGAGGATGATGCACTGGCTCCTGTATTTGTGCTGGTCACCTTTTGGTATCCCACTGGTTTAGCTGCAGGACTGAGAGCAGCATCACCCACAACAAAGTGGAAAAGGGAAAGTGTTAAAACCCAGCGAGTTCTCTGCAAGTGTGTTAGAAAACAAAACAGAATATGTCTGAATTGTAGATTACTCAACACACACATTTTGCTGAGGGGAATAATCTTCCCATAGAACCAGCAGTTCTTTTCGTTTTCACTTCAATAGCCCCACTGGGAGGCCTTTAACATTGACTTCTTCCCCCCTCCAGGAAACAGTGAGAAACTGGAGCAGTGGCAGCTGTTTGAGCTGTTCCTACTGACGTTAATGGTAAAGCCCCGCGTCGCTCGCTCGTGTCAACAGTTTTACAAAAAGGATCAGCCAGTGTTAAATACTGATCACTGTGTAAACCTGAGGAAAATGTTAACATTCATGGGAAGCTGAGAGTGGTGTTTATTTTCTTCTACCCTATTAGGTTGCCCTTTCAACTTTCAGAATTTGTATTCAGTGTTTGTCTTTCTGGCCTGGCAAAAGCCACCCTGTCCAGTTGCCTGGGAGAGAAATACATGTCCCAAATTATCCTTACCTTCATTTTCCCCCTCATCTTTACCCATTTTTATTGTACGGGTTATTGAAAAGAAATGTTAATAAAGAAGAAAAAGCCAGGACTCTCAGGTTGTTAGATTTTGCAGAGGGATCCTGTAGGGCTTGGCAGCACAGGCTGTAGCTATGAAGCCCACTAATCATACAATTCAGCCCAAGACCACTATATTCCAATCTGCCACCACTGTTAGACCCACTTAGTTTTCAAAAGGGCTGGATTTGATCATCTGAAATGGGCCAGCAAGTTGTCATCAGAGACAAGAACTCTTCCCTCCTTCTGCAAATCTATTAACTCCCTTCCTAATATAACAACAGTGGCCAGAGATCCATCTCCTCCCAAACATCTTCTGAAGGAGACTCTGTTGGAAGAGCACTTGAGGCTTAAAAGGCTGAGGAAATGAGCAAGTGAAAAAGGGCCTGCTCCAGAAGACAGGAGCTGCTTTTGGACAAGAGGGAGATAGAAATAATCACCTGCACCAGATTCACAACAAAAGGACACTGAGGTGTGACTCACCTCTGGCAATGCCTATCTGTGGTAAAGGAAACAGAAGAGCTGAATATGATGACCCAAAAACAAAGTGTGGAAAAAGCTAAAGGAGAAATCAAATCAATTTGCTTTACAGGTCTGCCAGGCTGAATTCAGCTACAGCTGTATACTTTTGCAAATAAAAGACAATGTAAAAGAAAAGAAAAGAAAGAAGACTAAAATAATTCATCCATGCACATGAATTAAATTGCTTCAGTGGTTCTTCGCTTCATTGAAACCAGCTGGATGTATGTCCTTGCTGCAGCAGGCAGAGTCCAGCTCACTCCAACTGCTTTCCCTACAGTTCAAACATGCATAATACATGTGCCTCTGACAGCTTCCCCCAGTCACAGAACTGTGTGTCCTCATTTATTAGGACACAGAGGTTTGAGCTGGGACTGGGAGTCAAAAACCACTGGGTCCATGGCTAATTACCCTGTTAAAACAGGCCCAAGAGTCCAAAGGAAGATTAACTTCTCTGCCTGAAACCAAGATCTGCTTGTAATTATCTTCTGTGTTGTTTCCTACTTCACTTGTTCATCTCCCAGTATATTTTCAATTACATCCAAGAACTACAATAAAACAGCATTTTATTGTTAAGCCAAGCACTTAAAAATTAAGAATTGCCAGAATTAGAACTGCCCATGCAACTTCAATTTGGCACCACTTTATATATCAATTGTTCTAATTACTAGATCACACAATATTTTATCCCCAGGACCCTTCATTAATTTGCATTCTGAACACACTGCTGGAAACTTCAGGACTATTAAAAAAAAAACAAAAACAAAAAACCACATACCAGCTCATACACAGTTCTGCAAAATAGCAAAAGTATTTCAAGATAATATTTAATCTCATATATATATATATATATTTGGGGAGGGACATGCAACAGTTGTGACTGACACAAGGTAGACACCCACTGATGTGAATAAGTGATTAGAACAGATGATGCTGTTCGGGCACATATCCACAGACCATACAGCATCACTTGATGAAGAACCGTCATGTGACAACTTGGGAGTTGAACTCCCTTCTTCACCTTCCAGCATAGGAAAGGCCTCCCCTGGAGCCATTCACACACCAAGCTAAAGCGAACAATTTCCCAGTGCTGTCACTGGCATTGCTTCAGTAATTAAGCACAGCACCCTCACATATACCATGTTACCCCACAGCTCAGCAGAAAACCTGCAACTCCCTCAAAAACCACTGCCCACAAACCAGAACCTGGAGTGGTTTTGCAGACTACCTCACAGAGGTATGGAAGTGGGCCAGCCCATCATACCATGCCCCAAAGCCCTTTAATCAGCCAGACTAACACTTCTGGTGTGCAAACACTACACTGTGGTTTCCAACAACACATCCATGTCATCTCCTGCAGCCTCAAGTGAGTTTCCTCTGCCTTAGTGTGCCCAGGCATGCCCTGGGCTGGACTCAACTGCACATCATCCCCTTTTAGAGGGATTAGCTCTGGCCAGTCACCACACTACACACAGACTGTAAAACCCTCTATTGTCTTGTGCTGTACTCATAAAAAAACCCTGATAAAATAGGTTCTTTCTATTAAGTAATACTTTTAAACTCTAACCCAGCAATTCAATGTTGCTTCTCATTTTCAAGGCAGCACATGTATTCACTGTAGCAGCAAAGCCACCAGAACCAACTTGCATATACATCATCTTTTGTTTTCCATGGGGATGTGGCATAAACACTTGGACAGCTTGTATAATGACAATAAAAACCTTGAATGCAAGTTTCTCATTTAGAGCTAATCAAAACACCAGCTGGATCAATTACCACTGGCCACAAGAATTTTCTTGTTGAAGTGCAGAGGAGTCCACGCTGTTCTTTCTTCTGAAAAGAAGTCTTAGGCAGATATTTATAACCTGTGGCAAACAGTCTACGTGCCTGGGAGCTTCTCAGCTTGTTTTACTAGCACTGTTAAATATAGTTTTCTCTGTTCATAAAACATCTAAAACAGATTCTCAAAAACATAAGAGGGTAGAACTTCATCATCTTTCCAGCCCACAAGTCACTCATTTGTGCTTTGTGTAGAGCAACACAAAAGGTCTACAATGACAACAAACCATGAAATTATACAGGAATTGCAACATGGAATGTCAAGAGCAGTTATTGCCAATGAGATAGGAATGGAAAGTTTTCTGAAGATGTTTGAATTTTTCTCATAAAATACAGAAAAAAAATCCGTAAAATTGTATTTTTTTTAAGTATGCAATTAAAAAAAAAAAAAGGTTTTTCAAGAGTTAAAAGAATGCACTGAAAAAGTTGCAATTATGCAGGTACACAAGCCACAAGAGTTCTATACTCAACCTACACTTGGATGACTTTGGATTTTGTGTTCTACTTTAGGCATATTATAAAATAAGTTTCATCCTGCAATGCTCAAATCAGAACTCCAAAATTCAGGAGAAAGTACAAGAAAGGCCAAAACTGAGATTTCCATTTGGACTCAATTCCAGTTATATTCTTCTGGGCAGTTTCCTCCCTATTATTTTTAATTAGCTCCTCTGACACCACAAATCACACACAATAGTAAGGGTGGTTGGGTTTCTGTTTTTTCTCCAAAAAGTCCTCATTAAAAAACCCACCAAGAATGATGAACAGGCTCTACTGACAACAGCTAAATGTTCCCAGGGCTATGAGCATCCTTCAGCTTTAGAAGAACACAGGCAAAGCAATGGGGACTGAAAAGAAAAAAAATATAAAAATAAAATCCCAAGTGACAGGAGCAAGGAGACATTTCTAGGAACTTGCAGCTGCTCACCTGTTGCACAGCACAGGGCCAATATCCCAACCATGCAAACAAGGGAACTGAGTGGGAATCCCCCCTCAGGAAAAGAAGCTGCTCTCTGATAAGTTCAAGCAATCAGCAAAGCTCTTTGCATTAAAAACAAGGGGGTGCAGGAGCAGTAGCAGCAGTGGATGATCTGTTAATGTCAGCCCACTATTTCCATTCATATTAGTGAACATCCTGCCCTGTAGTTTGCTCTGACATTATTATTCTGTTGCAGGGGTTCTGCAAGATTACTTCAATACTTTCCATTGCACAACAGATTTTCCTTTCTTTGGTTGTTTAGTAAGACGTGATCCAAAACATCCCAACACAAGAAGGAATATTTTTCAGACTGGTCAAGCAAGTGTTGATGGGTAATTAAAAGTACAGCTGCGATTGAAAGGGCAGCTGATTGAGGAGGGAAGGAAGAAGGGTAAATGTAATAACTCCAGATCTTGCAAGGAACAGGCAAGATGAAAGAAGAAGCAGAATAATGTGCTGTAATTATAAAACTATAACCTATACCATCAGTAAGCATCTTTGCTATACTGCTCTTACCAAAACATTGCCTAATTAATTACACTGATGATTATTTACAGGATGAATCACGTTCAGTTGCACTCCCTCCACACATGGCACACAGCAGCTCCAGAAATCACTTTGACTGAACCAATACAAAGGTTAATGCCATCCTGAGGGAGCTTTGATCACATCATCCATAGGATAAATGATTTCTGAACTGGCACATGACTCTCCCACATTATTTTACTGCCTGTCTTTAAGCAGATAAATAAAACAAGTAGTGGTAAGAGGGAACACTTCAGGTGAAACTATGCAGCACTTCATTTCCAACCAACCAGGGGCTGTTCTGATAAGAGCTATTTTTCTCCTCCTTCCCCCACCAGTGAAGTCAGAGCTTTGCCTGGTGTTCTGAGTCATGCCAGTTATTCTCTGCAGCTTCCACTGAGTAAAGATATTGGGCACTAAAGCAGGAGAAAGATTAGTATTTCTATATTTTGAAAGTTAAAGACTGTCTAGCAAAAAGAAAAAAAAAAAAAAAAAGTCACAGCACTAGTGTAAACCTTCCCTGGAGGGAAGAATTAAGATGGGAATGTGCTCTGCTCCTCCAAGGCAGCAAGATTCTTAACCAAGAGCCCAATTTCTTTGCTAACTTGAGATGAAGACAGGATTGATATTACAGCCAGCACTGGAGAGAGAGTTTCGAGCCTCTAATCATGAGCTACACCTAACTTGTTTCCCCTGTTTGAGTTACTGGAACCCTCTATAGTTGAGGCATTCATTATTTCATACACTGCAATACTGGTAAAGCTGCCAGGCCAACTCTCTAAGCTGTTTTTGTACCTACAATTAAGTCATCAAATTTACATCACAAAGAATAAATGCGTTTTAAACAGTTTAATTCCTTCCCTCACTCTCTTAAGCAGCAGACAGCATGAGAAGCACCCGCTGCAATTCCTTCAATTGTTTGTGAAGACTGGGAAGGGAAAAAACATAAATCCACTAATTAACAGACAAACAGCAATATGTGGAATCTGGCCTCCACTGCAACCAGTGGGACTTCTGCCAGCCAAGTTCACCCACTGAGTTTAACAATAGTTGTTGGAAAAAATGTGAATAGCTCCATTAGGAGTTTGGAGTGAGAAAACAAAGTCACTTGGCAGCTGATTACAGTGGAACAGGACGATAAATCAATGAAACAGAGGACATTTACCTGGCAAACTAAGTTTTGAAACAATAACCCTGCCATCAGTGTGAAGGTACAGTAAAGGTCAGTTTACCTGCATAGTCTTACTGTTCCAGAAAACATTTGTCAGGAAAAATCAGAGTTTAACTGTGGGAGTAAAGCCTTTAGATAAGGATTTCATCTATGTGGTTTTTAGCTTTATACAAAGGGCAGAAGGCAAAGAACAACTATCGATCAAATCAGGGGTCATCCTCCAGGGAGGCACCATTCCACAGGCACGTACCAAGGTGTGAGCAAACTTCTCGTTCTCAAAAGTTCAGCCTCAGTCCCTAACTGTGCCAAACCATCAGCCTTCATCACCTGCCTCTTCGCAGGGTGAGGGAGTTATCAAAGGGCAGTAGCAACTCTCCCAGTGTCAGCAGGTATCTGCTTCCTCGGACCCAAAGCAACGTGGAAGAGCTTTGCAGGAAGACATAGTTCGTAGTTCCTTCCTAAGTAATCTGTTTCCTTTCTTACCCTCACCTTTTGTAAAAGAGGTGTTTATAATCCACTCTGCTGGTTAGACTGTATCACAGAGGTGCAGGATCTCAAGGCTACTCCATCGCTCTTTGCCTCCCCACAGCTAGCAGTGATCAATAGTTCATCCTACCAGGATGAAGCAGATTTCCCTACTAAGAAAGGCTTTTTCAGTTGCACCAGGAACAGATGTCTTATCTCAGCTTGACACCTCTTGCCAAACACTCAGGTTCACCTACAGCAGCAAAAACACCATCCTGTAACTCAGGCGCCTTCTCAGAGCTTTTTACAGGTGACTGTAAATACCTGGTCAGTTTTTCTGGTTCTCAGTCCTTCCCTGACCAGTCTTTACAAGTTTTAGCAACATGTTTCTTCTCAATCCATCACATTTCTTTTCACCGAGGCAAATTTGTACTTCCCTGGTGTACGTTCTCGGAGCTACAGCAAGCAAAACATCTCCATTGCTCCTGCTAATTACCATGATTGCATTCTCATTGCCACCTCCTGGGAACGAGACAGTGCCAGCACAGCTGATGGCACTGTGCTGCTACATACCAGGTACACAGGCAGGGGCTGCTCTCAAAAGTCTGCTGACAATCAGGAACCTGGGAGCCAATTAAACACAATTTTTCTCTCCAAAGACTGCATTAATGATTTTTTTAACATGACTCCTGTTGTGAATGACCCAGTCATTCTTTCAGAAGAGCCAATAGCAACATTTTTCCATAATATATGTGAGCAAGCCATAAGTTACATGTAATCTATAGCTTGCTGCAATAAAACCCCAGTGTTCAAAGAGGCAGTAGAGTGTAAACTTTAAGGCAGTATCATGAAGAAGGAACTGAGGAGAAGGAAAGGGAAGTCAAAGACTTAGAAACTCTTAGATAAAAATATACTGCTGATCATTGCAGGTCTGTCTCCAGCCAAAGAGAAACACAAAGAGAAAAAAAGAATGCAACTTCAGCAGTGATGAAGCATCAGGTAGAATCTACCTCTCCAAGTGATGACACTGCAGTCCCACCTCCCACTCCAGTCTCCCAGACATCTCCAAACTAGACTGGGCAAGAAGCCTAAAGTATCTCAGATGACAGACAATAGTTTCTCATTTCATTTTAGCAATGGAAACATGAGCCAAAGCTCAAAGACATAATTTCATTCTCCTGGCCACCAAAGGGTTTGTAATGAAGTTCATGCATTTGGTGCCTTTAACAGTGCTGAAATTGTAATATTAAGAGTGCAAATTTGCACATGCCAAGGAAACAGCAAATATGAAACCCAGACACTTGACCCCATTAGTTTACAACCTTCCTTTTAGTTTGATCCCACGATGGTTTTCTGAAGAAGCAAATGATCTGTCCAGCTGTACCACGGGATACAAACAGGAAGACCAAGTGGTGGGATAAGACAATACTGCAGATCCATAGACCTTACCAGACACAAAATCTTTGGAAAGCAATTCAATCATAATGAAAATAGTCATGATTAATAATTTATTTATTTTAATGTTTATTGTTAGACATTTTATTTGTGTTTCTGCAAAAGCACCTGTTTTGTTTTAATATTTAGTCTCTGACAAGCTCCTTCATAAAATATTTCTACTCGTAGTTTAAAATATTTAAGCTTCTACTTAAACTGTCATTGATGTTTTATGGCAATAAATGCATTTAAATAAATTACAGCATTTAACAAAACATGCACGTTTTTATAGAGATGATCAGTGCTGATATTCACAAAGTAATGTTGTCATGCTGCTCACAAGAAAGACTTTTTAATCACTGGGCTCTGAAGATTATTAGTTTAAAATTGCTGATGGAAAAAGAGAAAGAGGAAAGAATAGAGGGGGGGAAAGGGATTGCCTGACATTCTGCATTGAGAATGTTCAAAAGTTTTGAGTAGCAAAATGCTGCCTTGTATTACTCGGCAGACCCTTCCCCCTTGACCTTAGATATTTTCAAAATCAGAGCCCTGGTTCTTTGCATAGTTATATCTAATCTTTTTTAGAATTTGGAATTATATTTTTATGATCTACAAGGACTCTGGAGAAATTCAGTGGAATGGGGAAGATTATTTCACTTCTGAAGTTCTCTTCTATAAGTACAGAAATTCCTTCACATAAAGGAACGACCCAAGATTTTTATAAAAAAGGTCAGTATTTTCACAGCATATCATTTGTATACTGAAATTACTGAGCTGGAAAGTGTGGCTTTGAGTCTGACCAGCTGTCAGATAAAGGTGCATGTTAGAAGGTACAAGGTAACTTCTCAAAGCAATTCAAAGACAGCTCTTTGGAACAGAAGCACTAACCTTTGTATAAATTAAACACAAGAGTTCACTTAAATATCTTCTATTCTTGAAACATACATGAGAGCTTTCAGAGTGAAAGTAGTTGTGAATAACTTAACTTTGGGGGTGGTAAAGAATAAAGCAGCTACAACTTACACTTCTTGGGAAAACATCCAGAGGGACAATATATGTTCCTGCTTCCCCAGGAATATTGTGTGCCTCCAAGCAACAAGGCTGCTGCAATGCTGTGCAGACATCGGGAGAGGGACTGCAGCTGCACTGCAGATGGGGACGTGCTGGAAGTTTGCAGTGAGTTTGCACTCTGAACATTTTCTAGCCATATTATAGCCAAAAAGAGAAAGAGCTTCCAAGCACTACTGGGACTATCCATCACAACGCAGATTAGAAACCTTTAGCCTTATGTTCCAGCTGGTCTAAATATTTCCTAAGGCCATTTTATGTTGCTTTGTTTTATTCAACGCAAGGTAATTAACAGCAAGGACAGGTACACACATGAGCCTTTCTCTAATTCACATGCTGCCCTCGAGACTGATGCTATAAGCACCTCCTGTAAGGAATTCAGTGCCTTTGACTCCCTGTGGTGGTGTGGAGCATTCAAACCTCCGTGAGAGAAGGCAGTACCCTCTCTCAGGGGCAGCAGGGTGATGGGACAACTGCTAAAACTATTCCCAAACTCTGCTCACCTGGTAACTAGCAGTTATTTTCATTACTCTGCCTTTGTTTGGGGAAGAGGAAAGACAGCACTTTGAATCCAAAAGTACATACATGAAAGCAAATCAAGTTTCTGTTACAGAGAGATCAAGCTTGAGCCATTGAGAATATCACCCACACTGTGTGTAGACACACCTAATGAAGTGGAGTTGCCAGAGGCACTTTGTATTCTCTTGAAACAAATCTCACTGAAACATCCTGAAATGTTACAATTGGCCAGTGCCACACTCCAGGAATGTTCTTCCAGCTCTGTAAGGGCAGAGAGTGTGTTCTGGATGGTGTAGCTCTTCTGTGTGACAGCACAGTCCAGACTGAAGGGAAACATACAGGGAAATTAATGATTTTAATAAATCAGCCATTATTTTTCTAATAGAAATTGAGGTTAAAGAAAAAAAACCTCCAACTGCATAAGCTTTGCCCTCTCTCTTCCCCCAATGCCAGAGAAAAGCACTTTCTCCTGGAAAATGGCCTTTTACATTTTCTCTCTTCTATACAGCAACTTACATGTTTTAAATGCAGTGTCAGAAAATATGTGCAAGTCATGCCACGAGGTTATACCATCTTATCCCCTTCAACCCTAAACTCAGGTCGTATTGTCAGGACACACCTGAAGGGACAAGGTTGTCTAAGGAGACCACAATTGAACATGTTCCAGTAGCAGAACTAATTAAAGCTGGTGCTGATCTAGGCAGAATCCCTGCAGATTACTAAGAGTGTATTTACTCTTTCTTAAAAGTTGTGCTGAAAATCAAGATCCAAGTAACTCCTTGGGAGTCCACGGAGCCACAATGACATAGGGAAAGAATTCAGCCCCCACTGAGTTAGGAGTTCACATTTCTGGTTAACATTCAAGGAATAATCCTTCTCATCTGACCTTCACTCATTCCCGCTGGTTTGCTCCAACACACACAGTTCCACTTTTCTTTGTTAGGAAAAAGAAACAATCAAAAAGAAGAAGGTTGAAAGGGCATGTGAAAACATCTCTCTCCAGCTACTTCCTACTTACTGCTTTTGCATGGTTCCAGCATGGCAAACCAACGTCCATCTTTCAAACAAAAGATATTTAGATCATTTTAGGATTTAAGCAGAGCTCAATTGGGGCAGGGTAAAGGTTGAAGTAATCTTCCAAAGCCCTCTTTAAAGATTAGATTTTCATTTTCTATTCCTGTTCTACAGACAACCATAGCACAGCAATGGAAAAACCAGCACATGCTTGCCTGAACTTCTCATTAATAAGGACACTGTTATCGGGATGATCTTGCTCCCTTTCTCTCTCGTGCTGAGAGGAAAGGACACCACAACAGACATGAAAAGATAAAACACTCCAACACTTCATAAAGCATGACAGCTTTTTTTGTTAATCACTAACTGTCACTGGGCTTTAGGTCTATTAGGTTTACACCCAGGACTGGCAGGAGCCTTGCTATTAAGACAGGCCTAAGACTGAAGACAGAAGTGTTTTCCAGCCCCACCACAGACTGCCAGTGTGATGCTGGGTGAAATACTTAATGAGAGTGTTTCGGCTCCCCACGGTTCACACAAAGCTTCCCACCTCTTAAACATCTTAGCAATTTCAAATTGCAGGACAAGGACATCTTGCTGTGGGTTTGTACAGTAACAACTGTGACAGGTGCCTGATCAGCCATAAAAATAATGACACTGCACACACCTAGAACAGGGAGCTACTCAGGGTTTGAGATCTCAATATTTAATGTCCATCACAGGACTAAATGTTTGAAAATCTGAGTCAATAATCAGGTTAAAGTGAGAAACAGGAAACAACTTTCTGTCCTGGTTCTTAATATTCAATACTGTACATCACATCCAATGACCATCAGCCTGGGCCAGGAGCAAAGAACATTGCTCCATCTGGGAATTCCCTACTTCTAGTCCTGCATGGCAGCAAGTGACTCACTCAGCTACAAACATTGAACTCCCACCGATTTTAATAACTTCAGGCTCTCACATACCTCATTTTTTTTTTCTGCCTTAGTTATCTATGGACATTCCAAACACAACAATTGAGGGCAAAAAACCAAGCTAAGTACTGTGAGCAACTCCTGTATCCTAAGAACAGGGACTGTGAAGCAGCCCATTTAAAAAAAGGAAGCAGTTGGCAGTCCATTCAAACTGGCATCAAAATGCATCACCTGAGAGGAAAAGCCAACACAAAATGGAAGTAATGGAAGTTTGTCCTCCACTAGTTGTTATGAAACAGAACTATGCCCTCTTAAGTAACGCACTATCTTACACTGCTGTCCATGGGTTGTATTTGTGATTTTGAAATACTCTATTAGGTACTGAAAATACCTCGTAATTCCAGTGGCTAGGAAATATTTTTACTGCTTCCTCCTGCTAGGCAGAGAGCATGTATAGGAGTTAATGACCCCCAAATAAATGTTTGCTCTTCATTAAATTCTTCTTCTGCACCTTGGTCAGGACCTGGCAGGATGAGGCCCTCAAAAATGCCCCTGCAGGCCACACAGTGAGGAAGCCGAATTTACACCACACAGCAGAGGGGATAAATCAAGTTCATGAAACATGTTATTTCCAGCTGTGATGTTATACATACTGCTTCTGAGAAGCAGCAGGAGCTTTCTTTTCCCCCTGCAGATGCTTTCAATACGCAAAAAAATGGTTTATAAGCCTGAGAAGGCACTAAGGATCTTTTAGGAAACTGGTACATTAGAGAGGAAACTGGAAGAGAAGGATCAGGCAGTAAAGATGTCTCCTTGTTAGGTATGAGAACCTTAGCTGCCAGAGTTGTTCTGTCACCAAGAAATATTCTTCTCAGTGTAACCTGTAGTATTTCAAAGTAAATATAGCTCATCTTTGCTTCAGGTTTTCCTTTTGGGGAATCTGTTTCCAGAAACAAAAGCCACAGCATGGTGATAGTGGATGCTGGTCACAGTGAGTGCATTAACAGACCGATGCCACACACCTCCCCCGGCAGAGGTGACAGGAATTCCTCTGCACCTCCAGAGGACATTTCTGCTTTTGCAGATGAACCCAATTGTTTCCCCCCTTTTGTTTCCACTAGCTGAGCTTGCTGGGAAAAGCATCTTGCTCTGAAGATGCCTTTCTGTGCTGAGTGGGTTCTAGAAAACAGCTGAATCTTCTCAGCTGGTTATTTCCCTGTTACACTGGTAGCATCCTTTGTGCAGAGGTTTCCTCCCAAGCAGCACCTGGAGCACAGCCTGGCCAGCAGGCAGCCGCTCTGCTGGTGGCTACTTGGATGCTTTGCTTACATTTGCCAGTCCTACCACAGGAGGAGACTCAGAAGACCAGACCCAGACAGCCAAAACAAAGGGAACCTTCCTGCACTCTGTGCCAGACCAGGAGGGCTGACACTAAAGGTCTCAGAGTCACCAGTCCAGGTGGGAGATTTCCTGGAATGGTGAGACCTCTAAAGAGCCTGATGAGCTTCTTGATCAGATTTATTATGTCTTTGCAATCATCTGCTCTTTTCATCTCAATATGATTTGTTTAAATAAACAACCAGCATGGCTTCAAGTGCCATTTCACCCATTCCATTGCCTCTACACAGCTGAAGAGGCAGGAAAGAGAATAATAGAAAATTGATGAAGAGAGAAGAAAATAATAAATAAAAGCAAAAGAAAGAATGAACACCCCTAGGGTTATAGTCAGCATCCAGCTGAGAGGTCTGTGGATACAGAAAAGATTATTTACATTGAACTATGAATTTTGAAAGTATTATTATATAAGCCTTCCAGCTTTAAGAATTAAAGAGAAAAGTAATTATAAGAATTACCCAAATGTTAAATGGTTTGAAAATAACTGAAATATTTCTGTCTCCCTAGTGGAATGTTTTTCATGACCAAGAGAACAAGTTNTTCATTTAAAAATGCAAATATTTTAATAGGTTTCTTTTAATATATATGTTAATGAGCTTATAGATGAGACAGAAACCACAGACCAAGTAAGCAGATGTCTTGTCAACAAGGTCTAGAATTTAGAATCATTAAGGCTCTTTTAAGAAACATACTTACTCTGACATAAAACTGAAGTGTAATATAATATTTCAAATTCACACTGCTCTGTGTGACATTTTTTCCTCATTAAAATGAAGAATGACACAGCCAGAGAGCGCCCCATCCTTCCTGCTTTGTATTTGTAGTTCAAACGATGTCTCTAGCAAATTGTCCCAGAGAGACAAAATATTAAGCACCTTGAGTGCTGTTCTGCATGCAATTAATTCCACAGCCTTTGGAAGTTTCTAATGTGTTGTGGTGACCAGTGAAATAATAATTAGTTGCTGCTCATTGTTCCCATCTTGTTCACTCTCTCTTTTCTTCAGCCTGTCAAATCCTGTTTAACTCTGCTTGTTTTTCTAGGTGTCAGTTCTTTTACATTGTACAGCTTTCATGAGGAAATTCCTGATCTTGTTCACCCTTCAACTTTGAAAAGCAAAGAATCAGAGCTGAGAAAAGGAAACTCAATGAACAGTAACAGTGTTTCTGAATCCCCAGAAAGTAAACTACACATATGATCATTAAGTAAATACCAGAAAAATTAGCTGTACTTTCTGAGTTAATTACCTGTTGGGTTGAGGTTTTGTCAATCCACTTGAATCAATAGGTTTCCTACTGCCCGAAGAGACTTTCTATGCAACTTTCTATCCAACTAAGTCCTCTTTTAAACACACTTCCATTGGTGCACACATACACACATCCAAAGGCAAATTCCATCCTTTGACTCTAACAAAGTAGGGAAATTTATACCAAAAAAACTTAGAAATTCGCCTCTGTCATTTTAAAAAGTGGGTGAATTTGGCTCACCCCTTGATTTAGGTTGATCTCTTGTGGTCAAGCTCAAGAAGTGCAGGGAAGGCAAATTTTCTCTCCAGCTCTTTCCCCTACGTCAAGAAAACCCAAACAAACAAAACCAACCAACCAACAAACAAACAACACTCCAGAAAAACAAAATCCACTGTGTGAATTTGGGCTATTTACCAAGAAGATAAGAAGTGTACACATTGAAGGTGCACAATCAAGTATCTCCTGGGTGGGACTGCAACTACACAAGACAGCCCTGGCTTTCAGGGGGTTTGATGCAGTTGTTTTGTATTCCAGTTGCAACAGCTCAGTGCCATCCAAAACACAGCTAAGCTGAAAGAGGCAGAAAAACAAAAGCATCTCCTTCGTCCCAAATGAATTCAACTTCGTTAGTTTTGGCAGCTTTTCAAAGATCAGAAAAAAAGTATTTGTTTGATCTTTCCCTTCTCTCCACTTAAGGTCAATGATTAAAACAGGATCAGCTCAGTGACTACACCTCCAGTTCACAGTATGGTGGATAAACATGCTAAGTACCATTTTGACAGCTGTAGAAAAAAATTAAAAAGCACCACGATTTTTTATAGCAGCTTTATAGAACATGGAAGGTTTTTGCTTTCTCAGGTGGTTAAAAGGCCTGGCCATGAGGCAGAACAATTCTGTTCTAATCTTCACTCTGCAATAGGCCTACTTGTTGTCAGCCAGCAAGTCATTCCTGCTGAAAATTTCAGATATGTCACAAGCTTGACACACAAACCAAATTCAGTCCTCAGTAAGTAAAATCATCTGCACAATACCTTAGGATCAGTAGCTTTTCCTGGTGGCAGAAATGTATGGGAATAATAAAGAGAGGTTCTTCAGGAAACAACTAAGTCTCGTCTAAAGAAGTTGCATCTGCCACACTTTGTCCTGCCGTTTCTTAAGGTGTGACTTTTAAAGAGTCCACACAGATACATCAGTCCTTGAAGTGCACTGGATTTTGCATTCCTATTGGCATCACTACTGCTAAAAACACCCTAAATCCTAAAGAAGATGTATGTTTAGATAATGTGAACATTGAAGAGAATATCCACCTGCATCAAACCCTTTTTGAGTAATTCTCTGGAAGTGCTTGAGCATTGTGGACTGGGAGACACATCTTACTACGAACTTGAGAGATTTAAGGATTAGACTGAATCCTCTAAGACTCTTTAAAAGCAAAAACAACTTTCCCTCTGTTCTTGTAATGGACTAATTCCATTTAGAAAAACTTCCTCAAAAGAAACATAATCTTCCTTTCGGGGGGGGGGGGGGGGGAGAAAAAAAAAAGAGAGGGAG